>CAUYQG010155496.1:0-14441 GCA_963574415.1 Tarsius wallacei
TATAAGAATCTTAGAAAATACAGGAGACACCCTTATGGAAATTGAAATAGGCAACCAATTCTTGATCAAAATCCCAAAAGCCCATGCCATAAGAGATAAGATTGACAAGTGGAACCTCATCAAACTGAAAAGCTTCTGCAAAGCCAAATAAACCATCAAGAGAGTGGGGAGACAGTCCACAGACTGGGAAAAAATATTTGCCAACTCTATGTCTGACAAAGGCCTAACATCTAGGATCTACAAGGAACTCAAATGTGCAAAAAGGAAAACAGCAAACAGCCCCATTAAAAAGTGGGCAAAAGACATGATTAGACACTTTTCAGAAGAAGACATACAAGCCGCCAACGGACACATGAAAAAATGCCTAGCCTCACTAATCATCAGAGAAATACAAATCAAAATCATACTGAGATACCACCTAACTCCAGTAAGAATGGCCATTATTATTATTATTATTTTTGAGTTGCAGTCTCACTCTGTCACCCAGACTGGAGTGCAGTGGCCGCTCCCGGCCACCGCAGCCTCAACCTGCTGGGCTGTGGCAATCCTTTCGCCTCAGCCTTCCAAGTAGCTGGAACTACAGGCATGCGCTACCACATTCGGCTAATTTTTGATTTATTGTAGAGATGAGGTCTCGCCAAGTTGCCCAGGCGTGTATCGAACCCGCGGGCTCAGGCAATGCACTCACCTCGGCCTCCCAAAGCGCGGGATTACAGGCTGAGCCACCGAGCCTGGCTGAATGGCCATTATTAATAAAACAAAAAACAACAGATGCTGGTGAGGATGAGGAGAAAAGGGGACACTTCTACACTGTTGGTGGGAATGCAAACTGACTCAACCTCTATGGAAAATAGTGTGGCAACTCTTAAAAGAACTGGAAATTGACCTTCCATACTACGTTGCAATCCTCTTATGGGAATATACCCAGAGGAACTTGAATTACTCTACAAAAAAAGATACATGCACACACATGTTTATTGTGGCACTATTCACAGTAGCAAAAACATGGAACCAATCATGCTGCCCATTTAAACTGCACTGGATAAAAAAATGTGGTACATATACATGATGGAATATTATGCAGCTATAAAGAAAAACAAAATTATGGACTTCACAGCAACTTGAATAGATTTAGAGTCTATCATACTCAATGATCTATCACAGAAACAAAGAACTGGGTACCAAATGTTCTCACTCATAAGCAGACCCTGAACATTTACCATAATGCAATAAGAAAAGGATTGGCAGTAGCAGAACACTGCCAGGGGAGAGAGGGGATGCACATAACATCAATAAGTGTACCTGATCGCAAACCTGGCAAAATGGGGACCAAAGGGAGGCCCAAACTTTACCTGTATACTGACCACTTGTATACCTAATTCTGAATTGTACCACACTTCTTGAAAATAAAAAAATCTTAAAAAATAAAAAAATGAAAAATAATTCAATTTTATGTATATATCACACTTAAAAAAAATCCATTCATCTGTTGATAGGTATTTGGGTTGCTTCCATATTTTGGCTATTGGAAATAATAGTGACATGAACATTGCTGCACAGATATAATTTTTGAAACTCTACTTCTAATACTTTTGAAATATTCCCAGAAGTGGAATTGCTGGATCATACTTTTTTTTTTTGAGAAATTGCCATAGTGTTTTTCATAGAGGCTGCACCATTTTGTCCTTCTACCATGGAAGTTTCCATTTCTCCATATTTTTGCCACCACTTATTAATTTTCCATCCTTTTTTGATAGTAGCTAAACTAATAGGTGTGAAGTGATATCTCGTGGTATTGATTTGCATTTCCCTAGTGATTAATGATGTTGAACATCTTTTCATATGCTTATTGATCATTTGGATATCATCTTTGGAATAATGTCTGTTTTTAAAATTAAATTATATTTATTTTTATATCACTGAGTTGTAGAAGTTCTTTATATTTTCTGGCTATTAACCCCTTATCAGATACATTATTCACAAATAGTTTTCCTCATTTTGTAGGTTGCCTTTTCACTCTGCTGATTATATCCTTTTGTTTCTTTTGAGTTGGGGTCATACTCTTTCTCCCAGACTGGATTGCAATGGCATGATCACGGCTCACTGCAGCCTTGACTGCCTGGGCTCAGGCGATCCTTCTGCCTTGGCTTCCTGAGTAACTGGGACTGTAGGTGTGCGCCACCACACCTGGCTAATTTTTGATTTCTTGTAGGGACAAGATCTTCCATGTTGTCCAGGCTAGTCTTGAACTCTTGGGCTCAAGTGATCCTCCTACCTCAGCCTCCAAGAGTGCTCAGGTTACAGGCATGAGCCATTGCTCCTGGCCTGATTATGTCCTTTGACGCACAGAAGTTTTAAGTTTTGTTGTAGCCCAATTTGTCTATTTTTACTTTTTGTGCTTTTGGTGTTCTCTTCAGGAAATCCTTGCTAAATCCTATGCCATGAAGCTTTTCCTCCGTGTTTTCTTCTAAGAGTTTTAGGGTTTTAGTTCTTATGTTTAGGTCATCGATCCATTTTTACCTCATTTTGGTATATGATGTAAGGTAAGGGTCCAACTTCATTCTTTTGTATGTAGATATCCAGTGTTTCCAACACTATTTGTGGAAGAGATTGTCATTTCCCCATTGAATGATCTTGACACCCTTGTTGAAAAACATTTGACCATGTATGTGAGGGTTTATTTCCAGGCTCTGTATTTTATTTCATTTGTCCGTATGTCTGTCTTTATGCTTGTATCATGCTGTTTTGATTATTGCAGTTTTGTAATAAATTTTGAAATCAGGAAGTATGGAACCTCCAATTCTGTTCTTTTTCAAGATTGTTTTGACTATTTGCAGGTTCTTAAGATTCTGTGTGAATTTTGTAATGAATTTTTCTATTTCTGCAAAAAAGTGTTACGATTTTGATAGGAACTGCATTAAATCTGGAGATTGTTTGGGGATAGTATTGATATCATAGCAATAGTAAATTTTTTAACCCATGAACATGGATGTCTTTCAATTTATTTGTGTCTTTAATTTTTTCAGCAATGTTCTGTAGTTTTCAGTGTATAAGCCTTTTGCCTTCTTGGCTTAGTTTGTTAATATGCGTTTTATTTTTTGATGCTATCATAAATGGAATTGTTTTCTTAATTTCCTTTTCAGATTGTTTAAGGAGACAGTTGTGTCACTTATTTTCTTAAGCAATAAGAAATGTAAGCGGTAAGACATTATTCCAAAGATGACATCCAAATGATCAATAAGCATATGAAAGCATTTTACTTTTTCAAAATCATATGGGCATGCAGTAAAAAATTCACACAGTGTAGCAGCCTATGCAGTAAAAAATAAAACCTCCTCCATGCTTGACCTCCAGCCCTAAACTATCCTTTCCAAAATCCTTGCTAGTTTCTTGTGACACCTTTCAGAGATATACGAAAAGATGGGGATGAGCAGTATACACCATTAGACTTCTTTTTTTCTTTTAAACTTAATATATCTTGGAGATAGTTCTATATCAGCACACCAAAAATGATCTCATTCTTTGTAAAGGTTATCTACATTGTAGCTGTATTCTTCACCTTTTTCAAAAAATATTTACCATAGTTAGAGACATTTAGATGGTTTCCAGTTTTTGCTACTAGAAAGAATTCTTCAGTAGACATCTTTATGTTTGTATCTTTGAACACGGGTGAATGTATCTCTAGAATAAGTTCTTGGATATGTTTCTAAAATGGCAATGGCTGGGTCAAGATTATGTACATATAAGATTTTGGAAAATTATATGGTATTTGCACCAATTTCCATACCTGCTGATTGTACATAAGGATGAAAGTTTTCTCCTACATCCCTGGCAGCAGCATTTTGATTTTTGTCAATTGTATAGGCAAAATAATGACATTTAAAAATGGGTTAATTTACATTTTCATAATTATGAGTCACGTTCTGCATATCTTGAAAAGATTTTCCTTTCAGCAAAACACATTGCATATTTCATGCACACTTATTTATTGGGTTGAACTTTTCTCATTAACTTGTAAGAACTTATAGTAGACAACATTAGCCCTTTAGGCATATGTGTCACAATTACTTTTTTCAGTTTTTTTTTTTTACTTTGTTTATGGTGGTCATTTATGCAGACAGTTTACATTTCTGTGGAATCAAATTTTAAAAATGTGTGGTTTTTGAATTTCATATCATGCTTGGAATCAACTTTTCTATTCCAAAAATGTAAAAATCAATTATCTCATATTTTTTGCTAGTGTTTTCACTTTTTAAACAATGTTTAAATATTTTATCTATTTAGTGTTTTATCTATTTATTTTGGGGTAAGAAGTGAATTGGGGATCTAGATTTATTTTCCCCAGATGACTAGCTAGTTGTCATAATACCTTTTATTGAAAAGAATCTATTTTGCCGGGCTCGGTGGCTCAGCCTGTAATCCTGCGCCTTGGGAGGCTGAGGTGAGTGGATTGCCTGAGCCCGTGGGTTCGAGATCTGCCTGGGCAACTTGGCCAGACCTCATCTCTACAATAAATCAAAAAAAATTAGCTGGGCATGGTAGTGTGCGCCTGTAGTTCCAGCTACTTGGAAGGCTGAGAGGGAAGGATCATCTGAGCCCAGCAGGTCGAGGCTGCGGTGGCCGGGAGCGGTCACTGCAGTCCAGTCTGGGTGACAGAGTGAGACTCAAAAAAAAAAAAAGAAAAGAATCTATTTTTACCCCTAATGATTGAACTGCTACCTTTTTCTCATAATACATTTTCATATATAGTTAGGTTTATTTCTAGACTCACTATTCTTTTCTGTCTATTTTATGCACCTGAACCAAATTATTTTAATTACTGTATCTTTATAGTTCTCTAGAATGACCTTTATTCATTCAAGAAATATTCTATTGATATATTATTGAGATTATATAAAATTTATAGGTTGATTTAAGGTGAAGTGACATCTTTACAATACTTAATCCTTCTTCAAAAAACAGGGCTGCCTTTCCACTCATTCAGGGTTTTCTTTCATCTTCCTCTTTAGTGCCTTAGAGTTTTCTTTTTATAGATTCTGCTCTTTTAAAGTTTATTCCTGGATATTTCATCTTTTAAAATATTTATAAATGAGAATTTTTTTCTTCCATTATGTGATCTAATTGGGATATTTGTATACAGAAAGGTATTGTTATTTGTATATAAAACTTAAATACTCCCTTCACTGTGTTCTCTTTATTTTCCTAATAGCATTTTCATTGATCCTCTTGGACTTCATAGGTATAAAACCACATAATGTACAAATAATGATTATTTTTTCTTCTCCTTTTCAATTTTAACTATCACAATTTTGAAGCTTGCTAGAGCATCTAGAACAATGTTAAATAGTGGTAATGGCAGTGGGTATCTGATTTTACTCCAGTGGGAATGCTTTGGTGATTCACTATTATACATGATGATTACTTTTTCTTTATATAGGTTTTAAAAATTACATTAAAGTTGTGTCTTTTCCCTTATATTTTAATAGTTTTTTTCAACAAAGACTGAATGTTGTGTTTTATCTAATACCTTTACCAGCATCTTTGAAGACGATCATATATGTTTTTCTAAGTTGATATGTGACTGTAGTGAGTTCCTAATGTTGAGCTATCTTTGCATTTTAAATCTTAGTATATTATTCTTTTAGTGTGCTGCCAGATTCTAAGTGCTGATATTTTATTCAGGATTTTCACATTACTATTCATAAGTGAGTTTTGCTTTGTATTTTTTTTTTAACATGCTATCTTTGTCAGATTTTGATGTCAAAGTTTTGCTAGCTTTGTAAAAAGAGGTTGGAAATATTCTTTTAAGACTCTGAACAGCTTAAGTAATAGTAGTCATCTGTTTTGTGAAGGTTTGGTAATTTTCCTTTGTGAAACTACCTGGGTCTTCTACATTTTGGATGGCTAACTCTTTGATTACTTTCTGAATTACTTTTAAAATTAGTGTTTAGACTCCTGCCTCTACCTGGATCAGTTGTGACTATACTTTGCTAGGAAGTTACCTATTTTATCCCAGTCTTCCAACTTTTGTTTTTTTTGTTTAAGTTATGGTTTCACTCTGTCACCACAAGCTGGGGTGTAGTGGCACCATCAAGGCTCACTACAGCCTCAAGTTTCTGGGCTCACATGATCTTCCCGCCTCAGCCTCCCAAGTAGCTAGGACTACAGGCATGTGCCACAACGTCCAGATTATTTTTTGTTTATTTGTAGAGACGAGATCTTTCTATGTTGCCCAGGCTGGTCTTGAATTTCTGGGCTCAAGTGATCCTCCTGCTTTGGTCTCTCAAAGTGCTAGGATTATAGTTGTGAACCACAATGCCTGAACTCCAGTTTTCAACTTTACATGGAATTAAATAATTTTTTATGATTCTTTGAATTATCTCTTATTGTTTTCCTATCATTACTTGATATTTTGCACATTTAAAAAATATAATATATTTTCTCCTTTTTTGTTTATTAGATTAGGTGATATATCAATTTTATTGTATTTTTTCTAAAAATTCCAGCTCTTGGATTCATTTGCTTGTCATAACTTTTTGTTTTTAAATCATTAATTTTTTTTGCTTTATATCAACTTACTTTTCTATCTTTGATTTTTTTAGATTTAGTCTATTTATTATTGTTCTTTTTTTAAATTTTGGAAGCTAGTCTAACTTTTTATTCTCTCCAGTCTAATAATATATGTATTTTAAGCTTTGATTTTTCAACCAGAACATTTCTTTTGTTTTATTCTATAGGCTCTCACACATAATTTTCCTCAAGATAATTAAAAATTTGATGTAGATTTTTTTTGATTAAAATTTATTTAAGACACACTGTTTCAGGTGCAATGCATTTCTTACTTATTGTATTCTTATTATTTTTTGGCTTTATTGCTTTGCAATTAGAGAATGCTATCTCAGGTGTCTCTGTAGAAAATTTGTTATTTATTTGTGGCAACATTCAGTAGATCTTTTTTTGTTTATTTGTACATGGAATGTCTCGTTCTTCCTTTTACTTCCAACCTTTCTGAAGAAATTTGTTTCAGATACATATCATATGTAACATATAGTTGTGATCCAGTCTTAGAATTGTTCTTTAAGTAAGCATCTTAATGTGAGGATTCCCCCCAGGCCTGACACAAAGATTTTAGAGCAAGCAATTTATTTGGGAGATAACCCAGGAAGTACCAGAAGGAAAGCGGGAAGTAAGACATGGAAGAGAAGACAGCCAATACAGGGTACAGGAAAAATTAGGGGACTACCTGATCCTACTGGGTACCTCTGGAAGACTGCACTGAACCCACCTCTGTGTTATCTACCCAAGGGGTATGACCTGGGATATTTACCCACTTACTCACTCCCTTCTTCATTAGCTGAGAGCAGGTCCCTGAGGTAGTAGCTGCCTGGCAGTTCTGTCTTGCCCCTTGTGTGGGCTAAATATGCTCTGGTAGCCAGATAAAGTCCTTGGGCACTGTCCAGTTGCTTGTAGTAAGACGCCATTGATCCATATGAAAATAGTGAGTACTCGGGGGTTATTGGCAGGGCACTGAGAGCATCCACTCTGAGAGGGAACCTTATCTTTGCAGGGTGAGGAAGCTTCTGGAATGCTGAGAATATTATTCAGAGATACCTGGGCACTGACATGCCTTTTTAGAAAAAATTGAAGAAGTTTGGCCCAAGAGTTGGAGACCCTGAAATCTCTAAATAGTTTCTATTAAGGGCACACATTATTTATGCATATTCTTCTTGTAAATCCCGTATGGAGCAGTAAAAATTGAGCTTCTCAGTTGTGGTAGGGCTTAGCCTTATAGGCAGCATCACTAGAAGTTGCATGCCCATCTAGGGTTTCTAAGGGTAAAGGGAAGCCCTATCAGAGTCTAATGGCCATTCCACATCTGTTAATTTTAGAAATAGATTTTTAATTAAATAAATCAGGAATTAATCTTACAATGGGTGTGTGTATCTTTTAATTTTAAGCTTACTTGAACTATTGCTATCCTATTAACATTTCTGGGAAAACAATTGTGTCTTAGACTGTCCTATTTTATGCTATGCTTTCTGTGTTTAAGGCGGTCCCTGCCACTGCCTATTATTCTCTTCCTCTCCTTTTTTCCCTCATCATCATCCTCCTCTTCCTCTCCCTCTTCCTCTCCCACCTGCTCCTCTTTCTTATCCTCTTCTTTGTTCTATAGCTTGCTTTATGGTATTTTCTTTGGTCTATGTGTTAAAAGAAAAAAATTGACAAATTAAATTTAGCAGAGTTTATTTGAGGAAAGATGATTTATGAATTGAGCAGCAATGAGAACCAGGAGAGTTTTGGAGAACTTCACCCAGCAATGTGGGAAGTGATGTACAGAAACAGTTGACTGGTTACAGTTGAGTATTTGCCTTATTTGGGCATGGTGTGATCTGTTGGCAGCCTGTGATTGGCTGAACTTTGACTGCTATGACAGGCTGAGATTGAACTACCTGTTACAAGAATATACTCTTGAGGTAGGTGCAGTTCACCATGTATGGAGGCAGCTTTAGGTCAAATCTAATTTAATTTTAAAAACTTCCCCCTTTTGGTAAGCCTCTCAATTTTGAAAGACTGACACAATATTGGTCATTGATGCTACTCTATGTCATCATCATAATGGATTTGTTTGGTCTCTGTGTGAAATTCATAATTCATGATGTTGTCAGTGGTATGATTCTTTATGATTTCATCATTCTAACCAAAGTGAGACCATTTGATGTAAAACAAATGGCTCATTACAAGCATTTAAGCCTCTTGGGAAAATACAGCATGCCAGAAAGACTATTATGATGGCTATCGGGAGGATGATATTAAGAGACTGAAGTATACTCCTTAACAGGAGCCCCCACAAATCAAACCAATTAAAATCAAATATATAAAAAAAGAGCCAGAAGAGAAATCTACTTGTTTTAACCAAGTAGCTTATTTGTTAATTTCTTGCAACTGAGTTCCTACCTTATCAGATATATTTATCCAACTGCAGCAGGAGGTGTTAGCTATCACCCACCTATCACCCACATTCCCCCCTGTTCAGCCAGCAGATAATTCAAGGCAATCATGTTATCTAAAACAATTTTAGCAAAATAATTTAAAGAAATTTGTTGGACTACTACTGCCTTTGCAGTAGAGTCAGCCATAGTAGATAATGTTTGTGACAGATTTCTAATTATAACTTCATTTATATTTGAACCAAGCCAGGGAAAAAGAATTTTATCAAAAGTCATCCATTTAGAGGGACTTACACCTGATGTCTCTTTATTCTATAGTGCAAATTAAGAGGTGTAGACCAATGTTCAGTTCCCAGTTGGCTATGGAATGACATTAATACTGTTAGAATTCCTAATCCACATTGCCCCTCATTTTCCACTTATTGGGACATGAAGTTACCCACATGTATGGTTCGTTGTTAAATCCTGCACAGATAAAAATACATCCTAGAGGAGCTCAACAGGTATTTGTCTATGGGACAGTTTGTGCATTAGGGGTAACCAAGAGGGAACCAAAGGTATAATCTGTTTAAGCTCCCTTATTGAATCATTGCTTGGTTGGAAGATACTGGCAGTTGAGGGATTAGACTGTCAAATTATGCTTCTTTTTTTCTTATTCAATTTCTGGCATAATTTAACAACAAAATCCTCACTAATGGTTTTGCTTAATCTTAGATTAAAACAAGAAATCTGAATAGAAGAAATCTAAAAATCTAACCCTATAGAAAGGACCAGATGTGCAATTAGAACAAATAGTCAAACTTGGACTATCAGTGAAATTTGTTGCAGGGTGAGCCAGAGAGTTTTTAAGGTCATGTAAAGATTTAAGTTCTCTGCAGAAGCTGTTGATTATTAAATGTTAAGTATGTCATTATCATACCACAATTAAACACAGGGAAAAGAGGAAAGGAAACATAGCTTTTGTGGTAACAGAGAGAAGTCTTCTTTTTTTAAAATACAGAGTCTTGCCTTGTCACAGGCTAGAGTGCAGTGGTGTGATCATAGCTCACCATAAACTTGAACTTCTCAGCTCAAGCAATCCTCCTGCCTCATGCCAGGCCTGACAAAAGAGAGAAGTCTTGATCCAGGAGCTAGGGAAAATTGTCCATGTCTAGGATTCCATCTACTTCTGGAGAAAAAAATTCTCTGCTCAAACCTCTCATTAGAGGTCTCTAATGAATGTACAATCCCAAGAGTCTGGAGGGATTGCTATGGTTTGGATATTTCCCTCAAATTTCATGTGTTGGAGGCTCAATCCCCAAATTATATGTTTACAGTATTTGGAGGTAGGACTTTTGGGAGGTAATTAGAATTATATAAGGTCATCAGAGTGAGGAGTCTACGATGGGATTGTTGACTTTATAAAAAGAGGAAGAGAGACCTGAGTTGACACACTCTTGCCCTTTCACCATCTAACGCCATCCACCATATAGCTTGAAGATCCTCACAAGATGCTCATGCTATGCCCTGGAACTTTACAGCCTGCAGAGCTGTAAGAAATATATTTCTTTTCTTTATAAATTATGTAGTCTCAGGCATTCAGTTATTGCTACAGAAAACAAACTAAGACAGCCTTCTTGAGTTGAAATATGTGAGTCCAAACCTTGAGGCTTTTATGTTTTGTTTTGTTTTAGAGAGAAGGCCTTGCTATGTTACCCAAGTTGGCCTCAAACTCTTGGGTTCAAGTGATCCTCCTGTTTCAGCCTCCAGAATAGCTGAGACTACTCTGGCATGTACTATTTGTGCCCAGCTAACCCTAAAGTTTTGCTGCATATAAGAACTTGATATAGTCCCCTTCAATGGAGTTCAAAGACAATCTTTCTCTGGTATCTTTTCCAGAAGACCCAGCTTCTGGGTTCTAGATTGTGAACTGTCTGGTTGTCATCACTTGGTGGATCACAAAAGGTTTCTTTTACCTGAGAAGACATACTTTGGCATAATGCATTAAAACTTTGCAATATTGAGTCATGGCAGAGTTTATAAGAGAAGGAAATACACAAGGTTCTATTTTTAAAAGATTTTTATATCAATAGCTTTAGGGGTATAAGTGGTCTTTGGTTACATGGATGTATTGTACAGTGGTGAAGAAACCTGGGCTTTAAGTGTACCCATCACCCCCACTAGTGCACATTGTACCTGAGAGGTGATTTTTCATCCCTCATCCCTTTCCTATCCTCTCCCTTCTAAGTCTCCAGTGTCCATTATAATGAGGTTCTATTATTAGGGGCATAGAGCTTCCAGTAACTATTTCAGAAGAGGTCAAGCTGTGTTTTTCACTGGGGCATATCTGGTTTCTATCAAAGCCAATGGTAATACATTTGGCCATGGGAATCTAGTCGATTTAGTTAGCTTTGCCTATTGTCATTTTGCTGTAATACCTTATTTAACTGTTTTATAACTTGCTTATAGAAATAAGAACCTCTATTGCTGGAGATTTCTCCAGGAATGCCCCATAAGTATTCTAATAACATTTTAGCTGTTTTTATAACATTGGTCTTCCTGCATGGGAAAGCTTCTACACAACCAGGAAATATGCATCGAGGTGGCGATTTGTTAAAATCCATCTGTGAGTGTTCAAATGATCCAGGAGGTCCCTGAAATGTGTCATCCAAGGTTTTTATTGTCTTGTAAGAATTATGGGTTTGACAAAAACAAATATAAACCACTTTATAAAGTTATAAACCACTTTAGAATTACAGAACAGTCACTCAACTGATGTTTTCCTATAATTTCTATCATTTTATCTACTCTATTATGAGTCATAGGGTAAAGAGCTTAAATATGAAAAATTTAAGGTCTCAGAAATGACTCGGCAGCCACCAGCCTCTCCATGAATCCATGCTTAACATTGGATTTACAGCCTCTTAAATAGCAGTTTTGTTTTTCCAATTCAGGTGCATAGCACTGTTTATTAAATAGGTTATCATAGGTAATTTGACTTGAATTAATCTTATGGAGTTCATTCAAATGGCGTGTCTTGCTAATTTCAGTACTGCCTAATAGCATGATGATCTGTCAAAGCATTTCCTTGGTATTCAATTAATTCTTGTTCTGCTTGATGTTGGGTTAACAGTTTATGAAGCCAATCAGTTTTTTCTTTAGAATTCTGGGAATTTGTATCCAACCTGATTGTATGATCTTAAAGTTATCAGAAACTTGTACTTGTCAGAATCCTTTTCATGAATTTACTTCAAAGACGGTACACTATAGGTTTATAGTTGCTTGCAATAGCTTTCAGGAAAGTACTAGAATAAAAACAAACTCTTTGTGAGTGGCAAGATTAAAATGTCTATGATTAAAGACTGAATGGGAGTTCATTATAACATGATGCAATTTAAAAGAATATTTTGATTATTTTTTAGCAATATAACATTTTAAGACAATAACGAGGATTGTGACTGATCAGTATTGTATTAGGACTACCAGATTTCTATAAATTCCATGCAACTTTTAAAACACATATTAATAACACATCCATGCAAATATAACTCAAACAGAGGTTAACATTATTTATTATTTGACAATGTTTTCCAAATAATTTAATATATCAGATAAGCCCAATTGGTTTAATAGCTCTCTTTTTATAAAAGGAGACATCCTTTTAAAGTGTTCTAAGCACCTATCTGGAAGGCCCCAAAGTAAAATTGAGGTCAAGAGAAAGACTTTAGAAATTTATAATTAGATTTTGGGAAATCTGTCAATAATAGAAAGGGTTTAAAACACTTAATCCTAGTATGGGCAACATAGCAAGACTCAGTTTCTATAAAATATTAACAAAATTATCTGGGTATGTTGATGTGTATCTATAGTTCTAGCTACGCAGGAAGCTGAGGCCAGAGGACTGCTTGAGCTCAGGAATTTTGTTACAGTGAGCTGTGATTATGCCACTGAACTCTAGCCTGGGTGACAGAAGACTTTTTCTCTAAACAAACAACACAAAACCAAACAAAATAAAGCAAAAAAAAAAGCACCCACTTGATCAAAATAGGATCTCAGGTCATTATGAAATAATAGTCATTCACGCAACTACAGTGCTAATTAAAGTACTTTAGAGGCAAATACAAAAAGTTACATAGTTGTGAAAAAAAACTTAATTTTTTTTTAAAAAGGGAGGAATTACTTTTCTTAAGTGACCAAACAACTAATAAAGACAATATGAAGTGCAAAAATTATCTGGATAAAACACATAATCTTTGTTTCCTAGGACAATTACCAGAAACATTAAAAAAAATTTTCATAATTTTCTATTAAGAGCAGACAAATATCCAAGAAAATCTTGTTGATTTAACACAGGAAACCACATTCTTGTGTTGTATCAGTGTACTTTTAATATTAATCCTCAATATTTACAGAAACTTATAAATAATCACTTTTTAATCTTAGCTTGTTCACACATAATATCCCTTTCACATGATTTATCTTCTAAAAGCCTTCTATAGTTTTCTTATCCATTCAGCGATTTTTAAAATTAAAAAAAAATTTTAAAGATGTGGGGTACAATTCAGGGTTAGGTATGCAAATGTTCATTATGCAGGTACCCTTGTTGATGAGGTGTGCCTCCCCTCCCCTGGCAGATTCCCACTAAGGCCAATCCTGCCCCCGCCCTTCCCTGGCAGTTTTCCACTTCTGCCAATCCTTTTCTTACAGTATTATGATAATTGTTCAAGGTTCACTTATAAGTGAGAACGTGTGGTACTCAGTTTTTTGTTTCTGTGATAGGTCACTCAGTGTTGTAGATTCTTTTTTTTTTTAATTTTTAATTTTAGAATTGTGGGGTACATTTAAGGGTTAGGTTTACAAATGTGCATCGTTCAGGCACCCTTGTTGATAAGGGGTGTCCTCCCATCCACAGACAGATATTCACTACCTTTAGTCCCACCTCCCATCCCCTCCCTACCCCTCCCCATAGTTTCCAACCACTGTTAGTCCTTTTCTTTTAGTATTATGATAGATGTTCAAGGACCACTATATGAGTGAGAACATGTGATACTCAGATCTTTGTTTCTGTGAGAGATCACTCAGTATTATAGACTCTAGTTCCATCCAGGTTGCTGCAAAATTCATGATTTTGTTCTTTTTTATGGCTGTGTAGTATTGGATTGTGTATATGTACCACATTTTTAAAATCCAGTCCTCTTTTGATGGACTGCATGGTTGCTTCCAGGTTCTTGCTATTGTGAACAATGCTGCGATAAACATACGTGTGCAAGTATCTTTTTCATACAGTGATCTGAATTCTTCAGGGTATATTCCCAGCAGGGGGATTGCGGGGTCATATGGGAGGTCGATATTTAGAACTTTTAGGAATCTCCACATTGTTTTCCACAGAGGTTGCACTAGTTTGCACTCCCACCAACAGTGTAGAAGTGTTCCCTTTTCACCACACCCTCTCCAGCAACTGTTATTTTTTGAGTTATTGATAATTGCCATTCTGACTGGAGTTAGGTGGTATCT
>CAUYQG010155497.1:0-13515 GCA_963574415.1 Tarsius wallacei
CTTTGCAGTGATGAGGAACTGGAATGGGAAATCACAACATAATTTGGGCATTAAGGAATCCATAAACTCTTCCAGATCATAGTAATGATGGGCCTTCTAATCTCCATTTTCCACAAACTTGCTTATTGATACAAGGATAGAGTTCATAAAGTGTATTCTGTTTTCGTTTTTTTTTTTTCTTTATTTCAAATTGTATATAAATTTAAGGGACGCAAGTGCAGTTTTTTACACAGATATAATGCATGGTGATGAAGTCTGGGTTTTTAGTATAACTATCACCCAAATAATGTACATTGTACCTATTATGTAACCAGTATTTCTTGTAGAGTCAGTCTAGTGGTGACAAATTCCCCATGCTGTTTGTTTGTCTGAGAAAGATTTTATTTCTTCTTCATTTAGGAAACTTAGTTTTGCAGGATACAAAATCCTTGATTGATAGTTATTCTGTTAAAGGAGATTGAAGGCAGTGTCCCAATTCTTTCTAGCTTTTAGTTTTCTGCTGACAATTCTGCTGTTACTCTGATAGGTTTACTCCTTATATGTTATTGAATGCTTTTATCTCATTACTCTTAGAATTCTTTCCTTCACATTAACTTTGCTAAGTCTGAGGCCTATGTGCCTTTCAGATAACCTTTTTTCAATGAATCTTCAAGAAGTTCTTTGGGCTTCTTTTAGTTGAATGCTTAAATCTTGGACAAGGCCAGGAAAGGTTTCCTCAATTATTGCTTTTTCTCTCCTTAATGATTGTTTTTTCTTCTTCCTCAGAACACCTATGATTCTTAGGTTTGGAAGTTTTATGTAATTCCACATTTCTTGGATATTTTGCTCTATTCTCTTGATTCTTTTTTTCTGTGGTGTTATCTGATTGGGTTAATGTGAAAGCCTTGTCTTCAAGTTTTGCAATCCTTTCTTCTACCTGGTCTAGTCTACTGTTAAAACTTTCCATTGCCTTTTGTATTTCTATAAGCGAGTTTTTCATTTCCATAAATTTAAATTTATTATTTTTTAAGTATCTATCTCTTTTGAGAATTTTTCACACGTGTGCTGAATGGATTTTTTCATTTCTTTATGCTGGTTTTCAACTTTCTTTTGGATCTCATTGAGTCATTTTGTAATCATCTTTTGAATTCTATCTCTGGAATGTTAACGATTTCATTTAGGTTGAGACCCATTTTCTGCAGCATTAGTATGGTCTTCTGGGAAAGGAAAAACTCTGTTTTTTCACGTTGCCAGTATTATTTTTCTGGTTTTTTTTTTTGGTTTTTTTTTTTTCATATTTGGGTAGATGATTTCTTCTTGTTGTTGTTAAATTTGTTTTTTTATTTAATTGCTTTTTTGTTTGCTGTTTGTTTATTCTATGTCTCTTAGGGATGAGGCTTAAATTGTGTACTTTACGCTCATCTAGCTTTGGCTCTTGGTACTTTCAGTAGTATAGGCTCTGAATGTGTACCTTGGTTATACAGAATCCCTTGTGCATAGGCTTTCTCAGATGCTGTTTGTGGTAGCAAGCGTTGAGTGTGTGTGTAGGCTCACTGTCTCTTGTGGGTGTAAAATGCCAGAGGATTAATGAAGCTTATTTTGTTCCTCAGTGGCATGGTGTGCTCTCCGTTTTTCCCAGTACTTTTCTCTGGGTTGAATCAGTAAGGGTTCAGGTCACAAGGAGGCATTTGTGAGTGAAAACTAGTTGCAGCTGGAGCAGGTGGAGAACTAAAGCTTCGGCCCTGATGGCAGCAGTTGGGGAAGCTCCCAGTGGCATGCACTGAAGTATCTGTTAATCTTTTGTTCCACTGGGTGCTCCTTTGTTGTGGTGCATTCCTCCTTCCCTTGGGAGTGGTAATCCATGAGAGTCTGACCTCTGTGAGTCCTGCTACTCTTCTGGCTCTAGCTGCCCTATGAGGCAGCCGATTTGGTTGGTACTAGGCAGTGTCTGCAAGAGATCCAGAGATGTGAAGACACCAGGGTTAAATTTCAAGAAGAGTTGGTCACCGATGTCTCTGAAGTACCCTCTGGAGAAGTCATCTGGTGCATCAGACTATGAACTAGTTTGTGAGATGCGCGGTGACATGAGCTTTGTTCTTATCCCCTGAGTGGGGGGCAATGTTAGATAAAGCTGAGTCAAGCTTGCCAGTCCTCTGATTTCCCAGCAGCAGATGAAGGCACCAGTTCTACTGGACTTGGCAGGAGAATTATGTGGACTACGTAGAATTGATTTGGTTGTATGGAGCCTTAGTGTTGTGGTTTTCTCCATTGCCAGCTGTGGTGGTACTGTACCGGGTACATGCATGGGCTTCGGGCCTCTTGAGTAGCCAGAGTGTTTGGGTAGTGGTATTAGCTGAGGTCTGGGAGCAGACCTTCCCAGGGGCTCTATTATTGTCCCTGATGTTATAATGGGTCATGCCAATTGACCCTTTGCCAGGAAGTAGTGCTTGCAGGAGACAGCCAGTTGTGATGACTGTGAGATTACTACTCCTTGGCCTTTATTGCCATAGGGAAACACAGAGATGACTTAGGTGATGTGTGAGGTTATGGGAACCAAAGTACCCTTACTTTCAAGAGGTGGAAGGGGAAAGTTGGTTAGAGAAGGCTAGGTCAGACTGAACTATATTCCGGCTCCCCACCTGTGTGCACCACTGGCTACCCCTAGAGGGAAATGGAAGTGGGAGGGGTCCCTGTCCACTGTGGCAATGCTGCACAAATGGCAGAGCCATCTCTGTTGTACAAGTGGTTCACATTGAGTAGAGAAGGATTGCCAGGGCAAAGGGTTTCTCCTGGTTTTCCTGCCCTTGCCAGAGACTGCTCTAGCTCAGAACTCAAAGGTTCATTCAACAGCAAGGTCTGTCCCATGGGTTAGGTCTGACTGGTCCAGTTCCCCACCTATGCCTGTGATTGCATACCCCAGTGGAGAGTAGGAGTGGGGAGGAGTCCCCTGACCACCATGGTAACACTGCAGGAATGGTTGAATCATCTGTTGCACAAAAGTGTTCGCATGGGAAGAGAGAGGTTGCCAGGATGATGGATTCTTCTGGCCCCCCCTCCCTTGTCAGAGACTGTCCCTGCTTGAGACTCATAGTCTCGTTCAGCAACAGGGTCTTTCACTGCAGTTTGTCCCAGACAGAAACTGGCTGCAACAGTGGAATTTGCCTTAGGGCAAATGAAAGCATCAAGACTTCCTGTTCTCTACCAGCCTGGGATCCGGTCACATAACTCAGCCTGCAGGGGTCAAGTTCTGGATGACTTAGCCAGCATTGCACAGCATCACATGGGTTCTCCAGTGTGCAGCTGTGCAGTATCCAGGCCATTTCCTGTGTGAGACTGGAGTCCCACGAGCCTCAGGGGACCCTCCAGGAGCGCTGAATTCCTGATTTCTTGCCCT
This sequence comes from Tarsius wallacei, assembly GCA_963574415.1. Taxonomy (NCBI): domain Eukaryota; kingdom Metazoa; phylum Chordata; class Mammalia; order Primates; family Tarsiidae; genus Tarsius; species Tarsius wallacei. The sequence continues at coordinate 3,374 of CAUYQG010155497.1, forward strand.
CACTGTTTCTAGCATATAGCGTCTGCTCTCTGTTTCCAGGGTGACCTGGGTGGCAAGGGGTGGTGCCTTCCTGGTTCAGAAAAAGTCTGCCTGTTCTCTCTCCCCTTTGTTCTTTATGGGCTCCCCTGTTTCTCCACGGGTTGTGGGATGTGTCCTCCTTCTCAACCTTCTCTGACTGCTGGGGGTCTCTCTCTTTCTTGGTTTGCTCCATGACAGAGGCACCAGTTGGTGGCTTCTACGTGGCCATCTTGTCCCCATTAAAGTATAACTGACATACAATAAGCTGCCCATGTTTAAAGCATACAACTCAATGTTTTGATGCAATGTATACACTTATGAAATCATCGCCAACGTTATTTATTGAATGTATCCATCACCTGAAAAGTTTTCTCCTGCCCTTTTATAATCTCTTCTCCACTTCCTAATCGACTCCCCCGATCTGCTTGTCAATATAAATTAGTTTGCATCTTCTTTCTCTCAGTGTAATTATTTTGAGATTCTTTAATGTTGTATCTATCAATAATTCATTCTTTTATATCACTAAGTAATATTCAACTGCTTGGCTATACCACAATTTGTTTATACATATATCTGTTGATAGACATTTAGGTTGTTTTCAGTTTGGGCTATTTCAAATAGAGCTTCTACAAATATTCATGCACCGTTCTTTGTTTAAACATATATTACCATTTCTTTTGGGTAAAAACCTACAACTGGATTGACTGGGATATATTGTAAGTCTGTTTAAAAATTGCTAAATTGTTTTCTAAGGTAGTTATACCATATAAAAAATCTTAACATTTAAAAATCTTGTAATGTTTTAATTTAGAAAGTGCTTTCTCAAGGTTTTCTGTGTTCTACTCATAATGTTACCTAGTCTGTCACATACCAAGAAAAAAAAGCATTTTATTTAACCATATAATTGAGTTTTTTAAAAAAGATCTCAAACAAAAGTTTGATGGAACACATTCACATTATTAAGGAACAGGTGTTTTAGTAATTTTGTTCAGTCACAATACTTATCCACTTCATTATGCGTGTTTAGACATCTCCAATATTAAATAGCAAAAAAAAAAAAATCACTCTGTACATGAATTCTGGCAGCAAACAAACACAGCAGTTCACAATTTAATTATTTAATTTGGTAAATTAATGATACATAAGTTTTATCAGATGAATTTAACTGAAGTACATTGAGGTTAATTGTGTAGGAGTTCTAAAGAACCAGAGTTATTAGATATATTTAATGCCTTGAAATGCAGATGTTTTACCTCTACGGTCAAGAAGTAGAGAACCCATTTCAGAAAGAATTTTACAGCAAACTCTTTCAACACACTGTGATTATAAATGTAGATGATAAGTCAACTGAAATTTGGAAAGACTCAAATCAGACCCCATCGCAGGTCTCAACCTCCAGTCAGCTGATAAAAAATATGAAATTAAGAAACTCCAAGGTGAATTGACCTAAAATACTTGTGGTGATGAGTCATCTCACTTGCAAAATAGAGTTGTTGACTAGGCAGGAGTCCAATTCAGGTTGTTGATCTGTGTGCGTGCGTGTGTGTGTGTGTGTGTGTGTGTGTGTGTGTGTTTGTGTGTGTGTTTTAGGGGGAAAAGGTGGTCACTGCCAGAAAGTGAGCAGTGATATAATTGATGTCAAAAGACGTTGCATCTTCAAAGCAAAGAAGTTACCCTTCAGAGAGTAATGCCCTAGCAAAATGAAGAAAAATGCTTAAAGATTCAACAAAACTTTTGTATGTGTCTTTATTCTCTATGAAAGAAGCTATTGAGAGCAAAACAAAGTGAAATAGAGCCTTCGACTCTTGAGGTGGAAAAGACAGTTCCTGGAAAGAATAGTCAGTATAATTCCCAGCAACACCTCTGTGTTGGCTACTGTTTAATGAGGAACACAGACCCTGTTGACTATAGACGTGATACATAAGTTTTGCTCATACTCAGCCTTATTGTTCCCTTTGGCAAGCACAATATAATGACTTACCAGATCATGCAATTAAACAAGGAACCATTGGTGGAAAAAGATACCAACACACAACTGGATAAGGTGAATGAGACTTGTCCACATGTAAATAATTCTGTAAGATAGCATCAATAACTTCAATATATTTAATAGTAGTAATTTTGATATTTCCAAAATGTTATGGTTAATAAATCAGTTTTCTAAGCACACCCGAAGAGTTTTCTTTTTATTGAGTCAGAGTCTCACTCTGTTGCCCAGGCTGGAGTGCAGTGGCACGCTCAAGGCTACCGCAGCCTCGACCTGCTGGGCTCCAGCAATCCTTCCGCCTCAGCTTTTCAAGTAGATGAACTACAGACACGCACCACCACGCCTGGCTAATTTTATTTTATTTTTTTATTGTTGCCCAGGCTGGTGTCAAACCCGTGGGCTCAGGCAATCCTCTCGCCTCAGCCTCCCGAAGTGCTGGGATTACAAGCATGAGCCACCATGCCCTGCTGACATCCAAAACTTTAGAAAGCAAACTATGCATGCATAGCTTTCCTTGAGCTATTCATAAAACAAATTATTTGAATAGCAACATCAATGGTTGGTAAATGGAAAATATTAGAGAAATAGAAGCTAACCGTAAGCTGATGGTTGCCAAAAATTAAATAAAAAGACGATCAGTGTCTAGAAGATGACAACCAAAGTCTTTGAGAATGTAAAATTTTAAAATGCTTAACATAGTTCTAAACTCTACACATGAAATCTCATACAGGATTAAATATATGTAACTATGTAACAGTATGTTTGTGTGTGTGTGTATGTGTGTGTGTGTGTGTGTGCGTGTGTGTGTATGTGTATATATATATATATATATATATATATATATATATATATGCACATCCATACATCCATCTGTACTACACTTCTGTAGTTCCGGCCTCTGTTCTATCACACTGTTTGCCTCATCCATGACAAGCATCAAACTGCAGAATAAAGTTATAATCATGAGGACTGACGATATGCTTTCACCCTGTACTTGCCTCTCTCCCCTTAATATCCTGACATAGCTTCTAGTTTCACTCTGCTCTTTGACCTTTGGGTTTCTGAACTTCATTTTACCTTTGTTCGTTTGTTTTTCTGGAAGGGTTTCAACCTACCGGGGGCCATTGTCTTTTACAGGAAGTGTGTGCATATATGCATCTGTGGGTGAGAGAAGGGACAAGCCTGGATGACAGAGAGAGGGGAGGAGAAGGGAACTAATAATTTTTGATGCTGCCTGCATGCCAAGACCAGTGGCAAACAGGACTTAATTACTTAAATATCTGCCTATGAAATTCTGCTTAAAATGCTTAAAAGCTCACATATTTTCTCTTTCTAGAGTTACTGTTTGACCTGAAATTTCAGTTGTTCCTGGTAAAATAGACTAAGCCTAAACATAGTATTAGAATTCACAAAATAGAATTATCTTTTTAAAATGTATTATTGCTCCTAAAAATCACACATTTTCTACCAAAAATGGCCTATTGTTGGAATGAAGAAGTGTTCTTTGCTACACTTTTGTTGTTTCCTTATTCCACTTTTTTTCTCTAACAAGTATTTTGAAAATAAAGAGAGGAATTTTTAAGCGATTTTAACCTACTGTGAGTGAAGACTTACCAGTTCAAAGTCAGTTTGGTACCAAGGGTTTAGCTGGCATGAGTTACAGACTCCTCAGGCCCCAGGTTTGCATCTTTGATCTGTAGCATTCATTTCCTCTCTTTGCCTTGACTCACCATAAAACAAATCCTTGATAAACTTGAGGTCAGTAAAGGTGGCTGCTCAGTTGCCTGTGTTGAGAGAAATTCCTGATTTCCATTCCAGACCATTTGTGGAACTCTTGCTGTTCTCTTGCAGTACATCTCTCCAACGTACATAAATGTATCTATTATGCTATGGATTACTGAGTCTATAATTTAGCATGAATTTTAAAGTGGAATATTCAATGACACTGCTTTCAACAGTCAGTATTATTCGACGTTATCTTTTAGTCTTTGATTTAAAAAAAAAAGCACAAACTTGGCTCTACCTGCAGTTAATAACCAAAAATTCAATATACTCCTACAAGATATAAATGTATTAGTCTCCCTGAGAAAGATCAAACTAATTTAAGAACTTCCCACATACTAGGAACAGTTCGCAGAAATTTACAGCTGCTTCTTTATATGAGATAAGATCTTCTGCTTCAGTGTATGTGCTGAATGCCAATTAAAACATTACATACCTTGAGGACATTAATATGAAGCAAAAGAAAATGACTGATGAGAAGGTCAAAATAGACTTAGCAGCAAAAGAAAAGCAGCGTCCGATAAAGAATAGCTTGCATTATCTTCCACAGTAACTCACTAAATTCCTAAACATTATTATATAAATATGGATAACGATAGTTGATCTCTTCTCCAACTCTTCCAAGTTTCTAAATAGTCTGTTCCTGGATATGAGCAAAGTTTCTTGGGAAACAAACTAGATGCTCTATTTCTACTGGGACAATAACTGCAGGTACCTGCTTCCAGAAGGAAATCAGACTCAGAGCCCATTGGAATGGCAAGTGTGGAAGGGTAAAGAGTGTTCTCTAACCAATGGAGAGTAGGATAAGTTAAGAGTCTAGTTAAGAGTTTTCAGTAGCCAAGGAATGCACTGGCATTCTTAAAACAAATTAAATATGTTGACATTCAGTCTTCCTTGAGATAATTGCAAATTTATGGTCTATGATAGCTACATTTATTTTTATATGAAGTCTTTCACATTAGCACATGAAATTTTGGAAAATAACCACATATACTTAAGCAATCAGTTCTTTGTTAATACAGCTGAGATCAGTGGGTGGGCCTTTTTTTTTTCAGGTGAGAAAAAGCAGGCTGAGAAGTGCACACCTCAGATTGCTTCTGTTTGTTTGAGGCTCTTATGCCCAGGGCTGTGTTCTCTTGGCTGGGCATACCTGTTGATCACGCTGCTTAACTGTAATTATTCCAGACAGGTTTTTGGCTCACAGTGTTGTTTCATAGGCTTCATAAATCATACAAATTATTACCGCAATAGAAAACTATAATTACCCACAAACCCTGACATGCCAAAATGTGTATTAATTAGATAAGGTAATAAATACTTTACTACACATAGCTATAATCATTACTTCAAAAGTGACATATATACCTATACTATCTTGATATTCTCTAGCAAATGATTCAATATAATACTCAGTTCATAGCAGAATTGTTATCTTATTTGATTAATTTGTTAATGCTTTTCTAAGTGTTTTATGTATGAGAAATAATGTGAAATTGTTAAGTTTCAAATTTAATATTATAATCAAATGAGATCTAAAGTAATTTGCAGAGGCATTTCCCATGGGGATTATTTATAAAAGTGTATACTTCTTAGTTCTAAATTTGGGTTAACACAGGAAGTTTTGTGAATAACTTTGGCATCAAAGATTTTGCTCATTTCATCTCTATAATAGTTTAGAACAATTTATTCATTATTTCAAAAAATGCAGAAATTTTCTATTTGTTAGAGATAAGTTACTGAGTGACCTCTCACAGAAACAAAAAACTGAGTATCACATGTTCTCACTCATATAGTAGACCTTGATCACCCAACGTATTACCACAAGAAAATGACTGACAGGGGTGGGAAACGATGGGGGTGGGGATGGGAGGGATAGGGGAAGGGATTAATGGCAGTAAATACCTGTCTGGGGATGGGGGGACACTTCTTATCAACAAGGGTACCTGAACGAGACCTATTTGTGTAGCTAACCCTTAACTGTACCCCTGAATATCACAATAAAAAATATTGTACATAAAAAAAAGAAATAAGCATAATGTTCCTAGATATATACTTTCCATGCAGTAATCAGGCCTGAAAGTCCAATGTAAACAGACCTTTCAAGAGTAACTGTGAAAGAACATACTGGATTAGTATGCTCTCATATAAATACTCAGGACATAATGCATTATTCTTACATTTTTAGAAATATGTGTGACTGCAGAATGATAGGATAGCAAGGGACAGAGGGCTCTGTGACTACATTTTAGATTGGTTTGCAATTCAGTTTTTTTAATACATATAGAAAAAAAGAATCTTGTTTTTGACGCTGTAAGTATTGTACATAACAATGTCTCCATTTGTGTCTCAACTCCTTCACCTGACACATTATATTCAAATAAAAAATTTCAGCCTGAAGAATAAAGAAAAACATTAAATTTTATAGAGGTAAGAGATAAGTCAACCCACTATTGCTTGATTAAATCTATTCCAAAAAATATTAACACCGGTTCTTTTTATTTAAAGGTCTGAAGGGACCTTTAATATGAAGAAATAAAATATAAGCTATCCATATTTTCCTGCTTAGATGATTATCTTCATGAATCATTGAAAAATGAATTCAAAGACAGTTGGCTTTCCTGTCCTCATGTTACCAATATTGGGAAATTATTGGGGAGTGTCATATGAAAAGGAAATCACGTTGAAGACAACACACTAGCTGTTCCATTCTAGAGTCTTCTCAAAAACAGCAAAAGAGACTCTTTCATGGAGACAGTTGAAGAAGTACAGCTGTGCAAAACTTTTCCTGTATCTAGCCTACTTCTCAATGTCTAACACTGTGCCTAACACGTATCAGCCATCCAATAAATATAGGTTGAATAACTAAGTGCACTCAATTGAAATATATCCTAGAGGCAATTATCTGGTAATATTACCATTCTAACTGGATGGCTTTGGGAAAATGCAAATAATCCAAAGATGCTACTAATTCAGAATGGAAAACGATACCACAAAGTATTAAGAAAAGAATGAGGAAGGAACTATTTAAAGAAGATTTTGCTTTACGCACTCAAAATCTAGCTAATATAAGGGGGATTCATTTGTTAAAAACTCTTGAGTACATCACAGAAAATGTAGGACACTTGTAACAAAAGAATCAAAACTTTAGAAATGTTATAGCAGACTATCTTATCATATTCCATATAAGTAGTTATCAATAAATATGTTTTTAAAAGTAGCAAATTTATAGTTTATTATGCATTTTGCAAAAGAAGTGGACATAGGAATTACTGGACAAGAGCCAATTCTAACACAAAATTTCTCTATTTAGAATATCCTGTGGTAATTATTATACTGTGACAGCATGGTAATTATCATGCTGGTTGTGGTAGAAAGGTCTCATCCAGAGGAAACCCATTAGTAAAAAACTATTTAAGATTTCAACTTCTGTTGCTATAAATAGGCCAGGTTATGTTATTTACAACAATCCTCCTGGTGAAATAAAAAAGATGCTCTCTATATATATAAATACATATTTTTAAATTTTATGTAGACATCACCAGATTGGTTAAGAAATGACCAGGCCAGAATTTTACATCAGTAACCCAAAGGACTAAGTAGCATACTGAAGGCACAGGATAATTTAGGAAAACCTGAGTTTTGGGACAAGAGAGAGAGAAACCAAATTTTTTCACCTATCTAATAAATAGAGTCTAGTAGGAGGCACCCATCCTACCTTAAGCTGGTTTAGGAATGAGCTACCTCTTCAAGCAAACAAAGAAAACACAACAGCAAATAGTACAGAGAAGTAAGCTAGCCTTCTCAGACCTGGAGAGCTTCAAGTTTTTTTCTGAGTAAAAGAGGAGGGGGAAAAAAGAGGGAAATATATGGCATATGTATTCCGTATAAAATAGACATGCCAAAGCTGAGATACTGCAAATCATGTCTGGAGATCTCAACATAGGGACTGACTTCACACTTTTTTGTACTCCCAGTTACTCTCCTAGGCAAACTAATGGATTTAACCAGTTGATCAACCACTTGCTCCATAAACAGCTACACAAAGTCTTCTGTGTGAAAAGTGCTATGGGACACACACACACACACACACAAAGTAGAGAACAGTTATTTGCCTTCTCATGGTGGTCTCTTACTTGTCAGCATTTAAACCCAATTGTTTCGAGGCATGGCAAGACTTCAGGTAATTTATAAATAGAATAGATTTTCCTAGTATAATAGGATAAATCTTAATTAATGAGAATCATCTGGGTTCTCAGGTCCCAATCCCTCAATTGCCATAGTTTCTGCCCATTAGGTTAGGCATTCAGAGGGACTGATGGAAAATCTGGATTTAATAATAAAATCCATAGAACTCAAGTGACCCATGAAATGATGAACCTGCCAAACACATTTATTGTCAGGGAGTAGTTTAGGTTCTGGCCAGAATCTAGGCTTATAATTAAATAAAGACCTTTATTATGAGCTTAATATAGGACTCAAGAAGCTGTAAGAGATAGGATTTGGAAATCTAAAAGATTTTGATCTTAACATCAACAAAGATTTCATCATTAAACATTTATTGGTTGAGTATCCAATCTCTGTCAGACACAATGTTAGACAACTCAATAATTAATACGGAAGACAAGGAAAAGTGTTTTTCTCAAATATAATTGCCTGTTTAAAATAGGTTTATGTAATAGATCTTTGTCACTCTACTTTGTAATTACTTTTAAAGACAATTTTATGTTTAAATCAAGTGATTATTCATTATGTGACGACTTTTGCTCACCACTATATTCTCCACATCTCCAAACACAATAATGTTTGATGTTGCAAAGATATCTTGTGAATTAATGAACGAATTAAAGACTGATTGAGTAACTGGGTGTAATGGCTCCCATCTGTAATCCCAGCACTTTGGGAGGCAGAGGAGAGAGGGTTGCTTGGGCCCAGGGGTTCGAGGCCAGCCTGGGCAACTTGGTGAGACTTTGTCTTTACTATGAAGTCAAGAAATTAGCCAGACATGGTGGCGCACACCTACGGTTCCAGCTACTTGGAAGGCTGAGGCAGAAGAATCGCCTAAGTCCAGCAGGTTGAGGCTGCGGTGGCCGTGAGTGTGCCATCGCACGCCATCCTGGGTGACAGAGTGAGACTCTGACTCAAAAATAAAATAAAATAAAATAAAAATGAGTGAGTGAAAGAGAGGCATTCCTTCAGACAATGCCACCCACTCTAAACCTTTAGAATGTCTAATAGTCTTTTGGAGGAACTATAAAAAAGAACATTGCAATTGCACAAATTCCATCTGATGGTGGTTGATCTGTATTTTTTTACGATGTTAGCTCTAAATGATTATCTATTTCATAATGTAATAACTGGCAATTGCTGAAATGATTCCTGATTAAGTTTATCTATTGGGAGGAAGAAAAACAGCATGAGATTATGAAAATAAGAAAGAAGGAAGACATAGGTTGTCATTCAGTTTTATGTGAGCTGAAAGGTTTATAGTGAGAAACTGTTGGATGCAATTTCAGTAAGCAAGGATTTTGTGGAGAGATTAGATCAGTTACAAATTGCTAAATCTGATGGCTTAGATAAAAATTTTACCAGAGGCTTTAAAAGAAGTAGAACACGTTTTGGGGAGAAGCAATTGCCTTCTGGAGAAAGCACACAGTATATATTTTTTAAAGCAAATTAAATGTGGAGAGATTGTGTAACTAGATCCCCAATTAGAAGAAAATGGTTGCATTTTCAACTAGAACAGGCAAATCATCTTTATATGCATGTATGCACAGATACAAAGAAAGATATAGGCAAATATCCTATGCATTATTTTCTTTAAAATATCTACATGCAGTGGGTAACTGTCAGGGGAGGGGGTATGGGACTGGCAGTTGAAAGAAACTGCTAGGGGAGGGAGGGGCACACCTCATCAACAAGGGTACCTGCATAAAAAACGTTTTATACCTAACCCTGAATTGTACCCCACATCTTTATAATTAAAAAAAAATCTATATGCCACGCTATATTACTACTATGCAAAAGATAGAGCATATAAAAGGTCTAATGCTTTTGTTTGATTTTGTTTTTCTTCTTCTGTCCTTGGCTGGGAAATAAATGCACTTTAGTTCATCTCTCCCCTCACTCATTAGTCTGAAGATAACAGAGTACCATATGTTCTCACTCATAAGTGAACCCTGAATAATTGTCATAATACTGTAAGAAAGGGATTGGCAGCCGGGCTCGGTGGCTCAGCCTGTAATCCCGCGCCTTTGGGAGGCTGAGGTGAGTGGATTGCCTGAGCCCGCGGGTTCCAGACCCGCCTGGGCAAGCGAGACCTCATCTCTACAATAAATCATAAAATGAGCCGGGCGTG
>CAUYQG010155498.1:0-11791 GCA_963574415.1 Tarsius wallacei
TAACAGAAGGAGAACAGTGAATCCGAAAAAGATTGATTTGCATGGGTTAATAAATTTGCATGGGTAAATGGTTAATAAAGCCTGTAAAATTAAACTCTAAGCCAGGCTCGGTGGCTCAGCCTGTAATCCCGCGCTTTGGGAGGCTGAGGTGAGTGGATTGCCTGAGCCCGCGGGTTCGAGACCCGCCTGGGCAAGCAAGACCTCATCTCTACAATAAATCAAAAAATTAGCCGAGCGTGGTAGCGCGCACCTGCAGCTACTTGGAAGGCTGAGGCGGAAGGATCGCCGGAGCCCAGCAGGTCGAGGCTGCGGTGGCCGGGAGCGGCCACTGCACTTCAGTCTGGGCTACAGAGTGAGACTCCAACTCAAAAAAAAAAAAAAAAAAAAAAAATTAAACTCTAGTGGGAAACAATTTAAATAACATTGTGCTCCTAATGATTATACTTTTTGAGTATCATACACTTTATCAATGTGAAAAAAAAAAGGCAAAGAAACCCCAACTTGGATTGTCCTATGTTACATATTTCATAAATAATTTTTCATTGGGTTCTATTGAAATACTATGTTGAATTATCTTACCTAAGTAACGAACTATAGTCAAATAACTACAAATTGATGAGATTTCTGAGCTAAAGAAAACTTGATCTCCTCCCTGTCCAGAAATGATAGAAATGGAAAATGTTCTTGTGAAGTTAATTGTAATTACATTAAAAGGTATTTGTAAATATTGAGTGGTTACATCATATTCTAGAGCATATTAATGTTTATTTTACTATTTGCCTTTTATAGAGAGAACCACGAACCAGAAAGATTGGGTTTAAATGGAATAGCAGAGACAACAGTAGCTATGGAAGTGACATAACCTAAAACATGTGACTCTGACCTGTGCTGATGGTGTGCAGTCATTCATATTCCAGCTGAATGCAGAAGGTGACACTCTGTGGATCACAGAGCGTAACAATGGACCTAAATGGACTACAGTATATCGGATGTTAAATCGATATATGATGTATATTTTGTAAAATTGGGAAAATCACTACCTTGTAAAATAGTTTATTTGTATCATCAATATTATTTCTGTTACTTGAATAGTAGATATTCATCATCATGCTTTTGCACTTGAATTTGCAACTGAATGGATTTTAAAAAATAATTCTTTAATGGGATCATGAGCATGAAATGGGATCCTGCATCACTTGTTTTAACTATTTATTTTGCCATGTTTACATTTTGTATCTTGTAAAAATAAATCCAACTTTGTGTCTAAAAAGTTAAAGATTCATAGCTAGGAAATGAAATTCTTGTAATTTTTTTCTAAAGGAACTGTAAAGTTTTCACTTGGTTCATTTTGTTTCACAATTTGACTAGATGGACTTTTTGGTAAATACTTAGTGGCATTTCACTGTCAAATATGAAGTTCAAGGCAAAATAGTATTTTCTATTACTGTGCAGGGGAAAGGGATGGATCGATACATGCAAATTTAATGTAGTAACTCACTTTTCCATATATTTTGAATGTATATTTCTATTTATAATACCAGTTTATAAAAAATAATACACAGAAAAAAATGGACTAGGAAAAATTATGCATCTAGCACATTTAAACTGTGCAGATATGAAAATTTTTCAAGGATCATATTTTATCTGAAGATTGCATATTTTAACTGGCTTTAAAACTGTAACACACCACATAAAAGATATTTTACCAGGTATGTATTGCATTATATCATTGCAATAATTATTGGAAGTCTAGATATCGAGCCATCCCAGGTGTTGGGAGGGGGGAGGGTTGTGGCAAGATTGTCTTTTCAATTTTGGAGAGTTTTCCTGTGGCTACAAGGCAAGTAACGGGTTGGAAAAAGTCTGACTGTAAGCGTTGGACACCTTCATAGTGTAGTGTTTTAGTGACTTTTTTTATACGGTTCTTGTAAATTAGATACGTGTAGTGGTGTTTCAGAATGTTTGTTTATGCACTAGTTCAGACAACTTTCCCTGTTACTTGTTCTTGATAAGTGAAAACTGCAGGGAAATAAAAAATACATATCAAAACATGGACATGCTGCATATGTGTTTATTTCACAATGTGCACACAGTAGAAGTGGAAATTTAAGGGAGATGATAGCACTTGACAGCACTTTTCATTTTCACATTGCTTTGCAAGCATTAATGAAAATAATAAGAAGCTCATCTGTGGGCACTCTTGGATTTCAGATAATCCAATATAAACTACCTTTGATATGAAAGTTTTTAAAATATTTTACAGAATGTAAGTAATTTGCGGTAGAGCAGTCATTGAAATCTCCTACGTGAGCCTCGTTTTATAAATAAAAGTTTAGAATAGAATTATATTGCAAGGGGGTTTTGTCAAGTAAGTAGTGGGAAATGTAAATATTTTTAATGAATACAATTAAAACCATTTCAAACTTACATAATTTTATACCTTACATTTTTATATCTGCAGTCCTGAAAGTTGTAAGTTGATATGTCAGTTGAATTAACGGGCCAAGATTTCTGCTGAGAGTGTTTTTTATTCAGGTCCTAAATGTATAAAGCAATTTATGGTCAAAACCATAGAAAAAAATAAATTTAATTTCTTCATTGGTTGTGACCTGATAGGATCCATGCTCGTTTCTGCCATACTACCTCTGAAGTTACTCATTGCTGATTACATAAAGGAAATCATTTTTATTTGACATGTATTATGACTGTTCATTCTGCTTATAGTTGGATGTATCTCCTTGCTATTAAGAACATAAAACAACTTTAGTGCCAATTTCAGAGAAACCTTTATTCCCGTTTTACTGAAGTAAAGCATGAAGTGAATTTGCCTTATGTGATATATATGTTATAAATAAGTAAAACAAAAGAACTTCCATTTGTACGGTTTCTGGAGGTGGTGGCAATTGCAGAACTTATCAAAGACTGATGACCAATTGATTTGTTCATTTTGAAGTAAAATAGAAAAATAAGCCTTCCTCATTTTGGTGGTTGTAACTGTTTCATGGATGGCATTTCAGTTCCTTGCGTACACACTTTTCCAGTGCTTTTCAAAAACTTAGCTGACAGATATTTATTTTCACTTTATTAAACTGAAGAATAGTTCACTTTCGCACTGGACAGTACCACCATCTCTAGGTTTTCTGAGGAAACTATTGGTACGCCGAGTCCAGTAAGCTTTTAGAATCTGTGGAGAATGTACTTGGGGTGGAAGTGGAAGGTTTTTGTGTTTTTTTGTTTTTTGGTTTTTTTTTTTTAATAAAAGGAGTAACTTTCATGAGTCTTATAATTTAATTCAGTATAGATAAAAAATATTTATAAACTGTATTTTTCTGCCTTCCTGAAGAAAGTAACCCCCTTCCTTTCCCAGTCATTCAAGGTCATTATCATGGTGCAGCTCTAAGTATATTTAAGGATGTGTTTGCATATCTTTATTTTGCAAAAGACCAAGGGAAAAATAAAGATATTTGGAGGGCACATTTTGAAAGTATACATAACACACATGTCTATTCTGGCTTTTTTAAAAAATAGGAAATACAGTGTTTGCAACTGTGTTTAGTGTTTCTTTATTACCAAGGCTGTTTTGGGGGTGGGTGGGGGAGAACAGCAAGGGGGGCTGACATTTCAGAAGCTTTTCTCTACTGTGTTCTGCTGTATTTGAGTGCAATGCTATACTTTTCAACAGATGCTATTGATCAATAATACACTTGTGGCTGAAGTGTTTTGTTGTCTCTTAAATGACTTGGCAAACTACTAACTTTTTAAAGGTAACGATATCTCAAGTAGTTCTGAACTATAAGAGTTTTTCATCACTAACAGCAACATAGTAGCAGCTAACACCATGGAACATATAAAGTTCTCTCTTAATGACTTTTTCACTTAGTCCTAGCAACATTTGCGTATAGCACTATTATTTTCCCGTTTTACATATCGGGAAAGTGAAGTTTAGAGAAGTTAAATAATAGCGTATGTCACATACCTGGTGACTGAGCCAGGAATTAAACTCAGGTAGTGGGTACACTTCTAACCACTGCCTTCCATCTTTTAACATGAAACAAGACCTCTTCAAAGAAAGACTAGCAGCATCCTTACAGAGTTTTGCATTTCTTTTAGAAGACAGCCTCCTCCACTCGCACCACCAGGCAGAGTGCATTTGACCCAGCTGGCTTCTAGCCATCCACCAAGCAAACCCAAACCAATCAGTTTATATTGCTCTGTCAGGCCTAGCCACTAATGCTAACACTCATTTAGTGTGAGGCACGGGGAGTTGGGTCTGGACCAGGACTTGGCTGAGTTTAGTCACCATCCATAAAATGATCAAGTTCCTGAAACCCCACAAGGGAGGCCACACTACACTGAGGTGCTTGGTGGAGCTGTTCGTGTGGCCCGTGTGTCATTGGTGGCTTACCGAGGGAGTAAATGATGTAGGATCTGAGGCTGAGCATAGTCTAGAGGAAGTTAATGTCATCAGGGCTGTCTGGACATTAATGTAGCTGAGCTGTGTGCAACTAATAATTCCAACCAACTTCAATGACTACAAGTCTCAAAATGGCATAAGAATTATGTATTTTTAAAAAGGGGAACTGTGCGGAGAACAATCAAGAAAGAATACAGTGTTGTAGAGCATGGTGACTCAGACCTGTAATCCCAGCACTTTGGCGGGAGGATCGCCCGAGCCCAGGAGGTCAAGGCTACAGTGAGCAGTGATTGAGTCACTGCACTGCAGCCTGAATGACAGTGAGACCTCGACTCAAAAAAAAAACCAAAAACAAAAACAAACCTAGAACACCAAGGCAAGGCGGGCTCGGTGGCTCAGCCTGTAATCCCAGCACTTTGGGAGGTCAAGGTGAGGGGATCGCCTGAGCCTGCAGGTTCAAGACCAGCCCGGACAACTTGGCAAGACCTTGTCTCTACAATAAATAAAAAAAATTAGCCAGGCATGGTAGCAGTTCTGGCTCCTTGGAAGGCTGAGGTGGAAGGATCGCCAGAGCCCAGCAGGTCAACGCTGGCCGTGAGTGCCACTGCACGCCAGCCTGGACGGCAGAGTGAGACTCCTACTCAGTATATATATATCAAGGCAATTTGTTGAGCTATGTTTTAAATCCTCTGCCATTTAAGTTGGCTGGTGATTTTTCTCATCTTCATTATCATGTGATGAGTGGATGGAATTCGATAACCCCTAACATCTCTGCCGGCTATGACGGATGTTGCAGGAGTCCAATCTTCCAGCCCTACCTCCACAGGTGGCTTTCCTGCTTTCCAGAAAAATCATCTCGCTTTTTCAGTATTCTGAACTTACCAGTACCACTCAAGGACCAGGAACAATTCAGATCCTATGTACCATCCTCCGACTCCTTTTCTTTTACTTAGTGTCTGAAGTGGGGGACTGCTTATTTCAAGTGTATGGACTTTTATTGCTGTGGCTTACTGCAAAGCTTGACATTTTAGCATAGGAAAAAGGAAGGTAAGACTAAACCACATATTTCACCAGCAATAAAATTCTAGACTTGGGCTTTCCCAAATGGAGTCCTTTATGTCATATCAAAACCTAAGAGTTGTGTGTGTACTTATAGATGCCTTGTTGTTCTTTCTTGTAGTATCATTGCATATTTGAACAAACCCATTTCTACACGGGCTGACTCAGCGTAACATCGCAGGACAAGAAGATGATTGATAAAAGATTTCTGAATACTGATCCTCCCTCAGTGAATACCAGTTATCCTCAGGAAAGCCTAGGATTCTGCAGTTACTTTTCACTGCTAAAACAAAAGTGACTGACTTCAGTCACAAAAAGAAAATTATTTCACCTTCCATATGCAAATTTGATTTGATGAGCAGGACATTAGAGCAATGACATTTTCCATTTACCAGTATTGGAAACCTTTAAGCAATTATTGTATAGAACACCATTCTTCCCTGTTCCAGGGCCTCCGGTGGTCATGGGCACACACAGCTCTTGTCTCATATGCTTTTCTCACTGCTATAAGTGGGTTTTGGTCAGTGAATCTGTGCTTCAGGACAGACAGTAAAGCAAACAGTTTTATAATCAAGTTAATTATCCAAATTCCTATACAGTGTTTGCATTCATCTTGATTGAACCCAGATTGGGGATAGCCAAGATACAGGATTTTAGCTTTTCACAGAGAACATTTATGTGACTTATCTACTGCTGGGTAAAAGCCATTACAAACTTAAAACACCATGTATGTCATTATGTGGGTTAGGAATCTATCATAAAGCCAAAATCAAAGTGGTGTCTGGGGTGCATTGTCACCTGGTGGTTCAAGTAGGGAAGGGTCTGCTTCTAACCCCCTCGGGTTGTGACAGAATTCTTGGCTATAGAACTTAATAGCAACTTACTTCAAAGCCAGCCTGCTGTTTGGGGTCTTTTACTTCAGAGAAGGTCTTGGCACTTGGAAAGGGCTCGCCTGATTAGATCTGGTCCAAGCACCATAGTTTTTGATTAGCTAATCAACTGATTAAGAACTTTCTATCTTTGCCATATTTTATTGGTTGAAGCAGATAACTGGCCTTGCCTACACTCAAGAGTAGGGAATTACACAAAGACAAAGACACTAGTAGATGAATCATAGGACCACCTTCAAGTGTGTCTGTCACATCTATGTTATTGGATTAACTCCATCCTATCACCACACACTCCAGTCTTCCCCATATCAGGACCTTGGATTAACTCTGCCTCAACAGAACTCACATTTCTAAAGGTACTCTTCAGTGCAAACATCTTGCTATTTTGTAAGTCAAGTTTCACATTCCTGGGGGTTGGACAGAAGGTCAGGTCAGGATTAGAAGTAAGACTGGCATCAGCAATAGCACCAAAGCCTGTGTGGAAACTGAAATGGATGAGATCGGCTAGAGAAAGTAGACAAGGGGAAAGTGTGAACAGCAGAACCTCAGCATCCATGTGGCCAGAGTAGGGGTGGGGGGCAGAGAAAGAGACTAGCAGCAATGTGGAAGAGGACCTGGTCATTCAGGGAGCTCCAATTTCCTTTAGATGAGACATGCATAGGTAGAGTGCAAGTGGTAGAGGTCAGTGGTGGGTAAGGAGATAGAGGCTGAGAGTTCTCCATCAACAGGGGAAAAACAGAGAATCAAGGACAGATATTCGGGTTACAGAGCCCGAGCACAAGTCCTATCCAGGGCATCTGGCCATCAGAAGCACTAGGAGAGTTGTTGAAAATACCAATGTGTGGATCTCACTCATCCCATTCTGATTGAATCAGAACCTCCACAAGTGAGTCAGGATTCTAGGATCTTGTGTTGTTTTAGTTCTTTTGTTTGCTCATGTGGTTGGCTGATTGGTTTTCTGTTTGTTTTGTAAGTTCAGCAGGTGATGATCACAGCTAAGGTTGGGAATGTCTAGTCTAAACTTTCCGTTTTGTAGTTTTGACTATAGACAACTTTACTGAAAACCTCAGAATTGATTTCCTTAGCTGTCAAATAGGGGGAATTATTTCCTCTGTCTTATTAGCTCCAAGGGAATACAGAGAATACCTCTCACTTGGCATGTTCCATGGCCACTAGAAATTGAAGATTATTTTATGATTATGAAGAATTCCTTGTGGAAAATGCCTTTCCCTGCCCCTTTATGGTTTTGAGATTGTATTCTTTAAAGAAAAATTGTCCTGACAGTTCATTACAGATTAAAAGTGTGGTTACTTAATTTTTTTTTTTTTAGATGGGGTCTTGCTCTGTCACCCAGGCTGAAGTGCAGTGGCATGATCACAGCTCACTCACTGCAGCCTCAAACTCCTAGGTTCAAGTGATCCTCCTGCCTCAGCCTCCTGAGTATCTAGGAACACACCACTATGCCCAGCTAGGGTTTTTTTTTTTTTGGTAATTTTTGTAGCGGTGGGGCCCTCACTATGTTGCCCAGGCTGATCTTGAACTCTGACCTCAAGTGATCTTCATGTCTCGGCCTCCCAAAGTGCTAGTGTAACGCGTTAGCCCCAAATCTGAGAGGACCTGCACATAATGTTTACCTATTCTAAAAAAGTCACTGGGAGGTCCAGCAGGGAGAGACATTAGTTTATTAAATTTAAGAGAGGATACAAATGGTGGCAGGTTGGTGAAGAATCTGTGCCTCAGGGCAGCATAGCAGTTTTATAATTAAGCAAGTTAATTATCCAAATTCCTTTCCAGTCTTACATATATTTATCATTGTAGCATTGAACCACAAGGAAAAAGTAGCTGTCCTTAAGAAACTGTGTTAGGAGAATTTTGCTTGCCTAACATTTGCACGGCATGTTGGGGCATCTCAGGGGTTTTTCCTAGAACCTCTGTACCTCTCTATGTCATCTTTATCCTGGTGACTCCAAAATGTTTAACCTTAGCCCTGAACTCTGTTCTGAATTCTATTCTCCTATATCCAAAACTTTGTTAGCACCTCCACTTGGAAGTGTCACGGATACACCCAAACTTAGCATGTGCAAAACGGGACAATTTTTCCCTGCGTTCTCCCTCATTTGCTCCCATCACTTCTCCATCCCACCACCACTGGCTCTAGGTGTCCCCGTCTCAGCATATGGCACCGCCATGCACCTAGGCGGCATCTCGAGTCCCTCCTTTCCTCACCACCACCCCACTCCTGTTACAACCCACCAACACACCTTTGGATATGTGTTCCAAAATAGAGATTGAATCCATCCCTTCTTCTCCTTGTTCTAGACCGCCACCACCTTGTGCAGACCACTGCCATCTCTTGAACTACGGCAGCCTCATGACACTTTTCCCACCCCCATTCTTGTCCATTTCCAGTCAATTGACACAGTAGCAAATATGATCTTTTAACAATCAGATTCTATCAGTCCCCTCCTAAAAACGCTTCCCTTCTGTTGTTGCTTCCCACGGCACTTAAAATCCAGATTCCTACTATGGCTGTAAGACCTTCCATGGTCTTTCCCTGCATTTCTCTTCACTCACCCCATGTTACTTCTCCTAACTCACCACTCTTGACTCCGTGACTTCAACAAATTACTTCCTGCCTCAGTGCCTTTGTGCGTGGATACTCCTCTCTTTGCCTTCTTATCTTCTAGGCCTCGAGGGTCCCCTCTTCAGAGAGTTGCTCCCTGGTCATCCTATCTAGAGAAGTTGCTCTCTCGGCCATCCTCCTCTGGATGGATTGTTCAGCGATTTCCTCTCCCAGCCCCTTCTCTGGGAGTGCCATGAAGAAATTAATTTTAGTCGTATTGTGTGTCTGTTCACTCATCTTTTTGTCTATCTCATGAACTTACTATGTTGGGACTTGTTCTCTGTTGTATCTCCTGCACTGGCATGTGGTAGTTGTTCAAATATTTGAATGAATAAGGGAAAGAATAACAATGAGTGCTATTAAGCATGATCAAGAGATTTCCTTTTGACTTTTTATTCTTTGTATTATATTATTTTAAACCAAAACATGATTGTTAAACATAGTTCTATTTCTCTTGGACTTATTAGCCAAACAGGTTTGAAATAAAAAATAGGTTATGTTTAAAATGATTGACCTGGCCAGGCATGGTAGCTCACACTACAGTCCTAGCACTTTGGGAGGCAGAAGTAGGAGGATTGCTTGAGCCCAGGAGTTTGAGGCCAGCCTGGGCAACATAGTAAGACCTTGGCTCTACAAAACAAAACAAAATTAGCTAGGCATGGTAGTGCATGCCTGCCTGTAGTCCCCACTACTCAGGAGGCTGAGGCAGGAAGATTGCTTGAGCCTAGGAGGTTGAGGCTACAGAAAGCAGTGATCGTGCCACTGCATTCCAGCCAGGGTGACAGAGTAAGACTCTGACTAAAAAATAAAATATAAAATAAAATATAAAAAAATAAAATATAAAATATAAAATAATTGACCTATGGCTTCAGAAACTGATTTTCCTTGCAGCACTTTCTGATAAGGTTGCGATCATCTTACACAGCTTTAATCCATAATCTAGCAGATGGTCGTGGGTGGATAGTGGCAGAAAATAGGCTTTGTTTAAAATTCCCAAAAGCTATTTTTCTGCCTATATTTATATGGAATTAGCAGTTTACTCAAGTGTAAGAAAATCTGGGAGCAAGTTGGATAGCTGCTGGTTTGTCATTGTGTTTGTAAGCTAGAAATAATGTTTTCTCATTAATGATTGCTGTAAGGTTCATATCTGAGGTCTGTGGAAAATCGGTGTTTCTTTTCCTTCACAAAGCGTTGTGCTTGCAGGGTATATTTTTTGTCAAGCATCAGATGTCAACACAGTTATCAGGAATTTAGTGAATTATCCAAGCTTCCCACCAAAGGTGTTTTGGAGGAAGGATGCTTGCTCACACCAAATGCCTCATCAGATGATTGCCAAAAAATGCAAATGATGTGTATACTCAGCTGTTGAAGCTTGACACCAGTTCTCTTCCAGATGTGGCTTCACTTGCGGTTAATTTCTCATCTATAAATG
This sequence comes from Tarsius wallacei, assembly GCA_963574415.1. Classification (NCBI taxonomy): domain Eukaryota; kingdom Metazoa; phylum Chordata; class Mammalia; order Primates; family Tarsiidae; genus Tarsius; species Tarsius wallacei. Next base: position 10,419 of record CAUYQG010155498.1, read on the forward strand.
ACTCTGTCCTGGCTGATTTAGAGGAGCCTGTTCTCCCCCAGCCCCCATCGCTGGAGGTGAAGTATTTATGAATGGGGAGCAACGGTTTTCCCAAGGTTTCTTCTGCCCTTCCCCATTATACCTTGGGGAATAGATGGCATAGAATTTTTATAATAAAGAAGAGCCGTGCTGATGATCTAGTCCACCTCTCATTGGGGACCCGGAGGAGGAAGAAGCTTGTCCAAGTCACAGAGCTAGATGGTGCCCTACCTAGGACTGATCCTAGAAGGAGGCCAATTCCCATGTGCTTTCCCTTACATCACCTTGGTCCAACAAATGCTCATTTAAGTGGTTTTCAGCTTTTAGTCATAAGCTCTAATTTTGAAAGTGTCAGATAGCCACGTTACTCATGAACATTTAAGATGGTTTATTATCTACATTGTACAGGATAGGGACCCTTCTTAAATACTACATGCTTTGCAGTTTGTATTTTAAATGCATTTAGGATAATATTTAAAATTATTACATCAAAGTAAAAGTTCACCAAATTACACAGTTTTTAAAAGACAAATTGCAAGCTGTCTGTTTAGAATTTTTTAATATATTCACTAATTCAGCTTAATTTTATTGGATTAAAGATACTTATCTATGAGAAGAAGCAAAAATTTATTAAAAATTGTGTATTTATTCTTACATGGTTAAACTTGATTCACCTTGAAAGTACTCTTTTTTGGAGGTGATATACCTGTCGAGATGCTTTTTCCACTGCTCAAAACAGTTTTTGAACTCGTCAATTTGTATGCCTTTTAGTGCTTCTGCCATTTTTTGTTTCACCTCTTCAACATTGGCAAAACATTTCCTTTTGAGGACTTTTTCCATCAGGAGAAACAAAAAAAAGTTGCTTGGGGTGAGATCAGGTGAATAGGGAGAATGGGGCACAGAGGTCATACTGTTTTTGGTCAAAAACTGCTGAATACTCAGCACAGTATGGGAAGGTGTGCTTGTAAAAAATGTGTTGAAAGAATCTCCAAAAAAAAAAAAAAAAAATTCACTGAAGCTGAATGCAGCCTCTCACAACAATACTAGCTGGTACACTAATGCCAGTGGGTTCCTTACCTAGCAGGGGAAGCCTGTGCTACAAGGGGCCTGCTCTCCAAAAAGTAATTATGGGGTTTTTGGGGTCCCCCTCTACACTTATTTAAGTTAGATATGTCTCTCAAACTAGCCTTTTCACTGGAAAGCGGTAAATTACTGGAGTAGTGAGCTCTCCTAAAGACACTCAAGAATTCTACAAAGAGGATTATATGAAAATCCGGACCAAATACCTTCTTTTGTTTATTTACTAATTTTTGGAAATAATTTGTTTATCATGGTCTTTAGTCACTGTTGAGCAT
>CAUYQG010155513.1:0-41890 GCA_963574415.1 Tarsius wallacei
CTACCACGCCCGGCTAATTTTTTGATTTATTGTGGAGATGAGGTCTCACCAAGTTGCCCAGGCGGGTCTCGAACCCGCAGGCTCAGGCAATCCACTCACCTCAACCTCCCAAGGTGCAGGATTACAGGCTGAGCCACCAAGCCCGGCTATGTTCTTTGACAATTTAGAGCCCACCTTCAAAAGTGGATACTCATATTCATTATACTTAATTCTATAGAACTCAAGAAAAGTTACTGTGAACACCTTCTAACATTGCCAAGTGTAAGATGGGGACAAGTATGATGTCTTTCTTTCCTCAGTAATGTCTAGCTATAACAACATATCTATAATTGTCTGCTTCTAATATAATAACCCAAGAAATACTGGAAATAAATTCAGTGCACTCTCTATTGTTCAGAGTTCTATATTTTTTAAAATTACCATCAACATGGAAGTAATCCCTTGTATAGTGGTTTTTATTTTTACATTACAATGCAAGATAAATCAAATTCTAAAGAATCATAAGAGCAGTGGTGGCTCCACTCAGATCCCTAAAAAGAGGAGGACAGGAAGAAGGAAACCAACTGGTGAGGAGGGGATCCTCCCTTCTGTCCTACTAGTTGGAGAGCAGTGAAACTAAATAGAAATGCCTTTTGGCTCTTTGGAAATGTGATTTATTCAAGAAATCCAAAAATAATAAACCCAGTATGTTTTCAAGCTCCTGTAGCACTTTGATTGTGGTGATGGTATCAAATATTGATAAATTAACAAAAATTTATACATATACATGTACAACTTCTTGTATATTAATTATGTCTCAATCAAGCCAAGAAAGAAATTCAAAAAATAAAAATAAATTTGGAAACACTGTCTAATAGGGTAGAAGGTAACTTACATTCCATTCAATTAACAAAAAAACACAGTTTGGAAAAAGAGCAAGCTTCAAAAAAAATTAGATGACATCATGACCAAGGAACCACAAAGAGCAAACAAGTAAAAGATTTGGGATTTTGTCTCTAAACTTTTAATGACTTGGTTGTACGCAGATGCCATATGGTTGTTGGTCATTATTAAGAAAGAAATTCAAGTCTTAGCAGATTTACATACAGTTAAGTAACAGTTTGCCAAATGACAAATGGTGGTAAAGTTAAACTGGCTTATTCAATTATTAAACATTTACTGGGTGATACTCCATGCAGGATGCTGTGCTAAGTGCTATGGAGACAAAACAAGCAAGAACACTTAGTTCCCATAGGTATAAACTCATAACTCAGGAAGTTAAGGCAATTACAAGAGCAACTATAATTCAAATCTTTCCTGTTTAAGTAAAAGTAAACAGTTACCACCCCCTTGCCCAAAGCAACATCCTTTGAACCACTTTTCTTCTTCTCTAACTTCATCTAGTTTAACAAATTTTAGATCCACTGCCTGCCAGACATATTCCAAATCATGCATCTTAGAAAAAAGAAATAAAGTAGCCATGGATAAGGTAAATGATAAGAGAGGAATAATGAATGGGGGGATAAATTAATGAAGTATATCAATAAGCTAGAAAGAAGAGAAGTGGCCAGGGAAGTACTAAGAGTTACTAGAGACAGCTAATGGATAAGCATTAATGGACAGAGTTAGGGAGATGTTCACACTTGCAGACATCGCCTCCAAGCTAAGAAAGGATTTTAGGACCATGAACACAGAAAGGCAGCTAAATCCCTGGGAAAGAAAGAGACCACAAAGGATGAAAATAAGAGCAAGAGACATCTACATCATTTGAAAGAGAAAGAGGGCTGGGTGCAGTGGCTCACACCTATAATCCCAGCACTTTGGGAGGCAGAGGTAAGAGGATTGCCTAAGCCCATGGGTTCGAGACCACCCTGGGCAACTTGGTGAGAACTCGTCTCTACAATAAATCAAGAACTTAGTTGAACATGGGGGCACATGACTGTAGTTCCAGCTACTTGAAAGGCAAAAGCATAAGGATTGCCCAGCAGGACGAGGCTGTGGCGGCTGCGAGTGTGCCACTGCACTCCAGCCTGGGCAACACAAACGGAAGTTCCGATTCAAAAGAGAAAGAGAAGAGGTCATCAAAGAGGAAAGAGGAAGAAACATACTAATACTAAATTTTAAATGTATAATGGCTTAAAACTAGTTTATAGAAAAATGTTGCAATGGAAGGCTTAAGAAACAAGATAGACTTTATTACATAAAATTTCTAACACATAACAATTTAGGCATTTAGCCATAAAGTTGATAATCTGAGAATATTTCATAAGATATAATAAAGACATAAGAACATGAAAAATCTTAAAATGGTTTTAAAAGACATTTCTTCAGTATGGGCAAGGGTGATAAAAATAAAATTAAACATTATGAATGTATCAATAATGCACTTTAAAAGTTAGTCATTTTGGAATGTGCAATTTAGTTAGATTAATGGCAACCTTGACTTATAACTGATAATCAAAAAAAACTTGTTGGATATAATTAAACATTTTCATAACGATTTTAAAAGAAGACTGCATCTAGAAATAATTGTTTAAAACTACAACATCCACAAGTAATTTTGTCACATAAGAAAACAAAATTTCTTCATCTCTTGCCAAGGGTTCAGAAATAAGATACTCTGTAGGTTGAATGCCATATCTTATTCTGCAGATGGTGTGTTGTTGCCTTCACAAAATATCTATTGCTACATAAGTAAAGGGCACATGAGTCTCTAAGCCTTTGGAATCAAGGTGATTTAAATTCAATTCAGAGTAATGTACTGATAATTTTGTGAACCTATGCATATCCCTTAACTTGTATGTGCATCAATTTTCTCATCTGCTAAATGTAGCTCCTAATGCCTATCGTACAGTTTGTTTGTTTGTTTGTTTTGTTTGTTTGCTTTGAGTTGGAGTCCCACTCTGTCGCCCAGGCTGGAGTGCAGTGGCACAGCCACCTCAACCTCAACCTCCTGGGCTCTGGTGATCCTTCTGCCTCAGTCTTCCAAGTAGCTGGAACTACACACACACACGCCACCACGCCCAGCTTGCTTTTGTGATTTATTGTAGAGACGAGGTCTCACCAAGTGGCCTAGTTTGATCTTGAATTCCCAAGCTCAGGCAATCCTCTCACCTCAGCCTCCCAAAGTGCTGTTATTACAGGCTGAGCCACCACACCCGGCCCAGTTTTTTAAAATAACTAAATAAGGCTTAATTGTCCAGCAACAGACAATTTCCCTCAAGTTCTCTGACTTCTCTGTCTCTGACCCCTAGATCCAGATTTAAAGAGCTCATGTGATTAGGTCAGACCCAAGTGGATAATCTCCCTTTCTTAAAATCAACTGAGTCATATAACCAAGTCTAATCATGGAACTGAGCTTAGAGTTACAGTCCAAGGGATTATACAGTTCATGTAAAACATGTGGCAGGAATCTTGAGGACATCTTAGAATTCTATTTCCTACAGTAGTTTTGGAAACAGTATTAACAATGATCATTGCATAACACTTTTGACCATGATGAAAGGTTAACTTTTTTAAGTTTTGAAGAAATTATAAGTAATTATGATTAGAAACTATCATGTTGCCATATCATTAAGGTCTAATATTTACACATGGAAGATATAATATATTTATGAGAATTTAAATTTCTTATTTTCTTTTTGAGTGTTTAAATTTCTTTTCTTTTTTTCTTTTTTTTTGAGTTGGAGTCTCACTCTGTCACTCAGGCTGGAGGGCAGTGGCATGCTCCCGGCCACCACAGCCTCAACCTGCTGGGCTCCAGCAATCCTTCTGCCTCAGCCTTCCAAGTAGCCAGAACTACAGGCACACACTACCACACCCGGCTAATTTTATATTTATTGTAGAGACGAGGTCTCATCAAGTTGCCCGGGTGGGTCTCGAGCCCATGGGCTCAGGAAATCCTCTCAACTCAGTCTTCCAAAGTGCCGGGATTACAGGCTGAGCCACTGAGCCTGGCTGAGTGTTTAAATTTCTAAAGAAAAGCCAGAGGAAGCTAAATTGTTATTGATGTGATTGAATGTATGACAAGAAATATCATGCAATTTACAGATTCTATAGAGAGTTCTGCAACAAACTTCTACTGACACAGCATCCCACAAAGGAGTTTAATAACAGGTCATCCTAAGATACATAGTTAAATAAAGATTATCAAACTCCATTAATTCTACTAGTAAAAATAACTGTCTTGTGTCATATTTTTAAAGAACGTCTCATATTTACTCATTATTTATTTAATTGTGAACAAATCTCTACATTATGACACATGAGCAAAAATTCAAAAGTCAAGTGAGAAGTCAGCCACTAATGAAGACCTAACACATGCCAGGTACTATTATGGGAACATCAAACACATAATTTCATTAAATCTTTGTAACTTTGCTATCAATGTTACTTATTTTATACCTATTATGTTAACGAAGAAAGTGAGACTTAGAGAAGGCAGCCAGTGTATACAAAAACCACACAGTAAGAACATGATTGAGCCAGAATACAAACCACAGTTTATCAGACTCTAAGCCTGATCTTATTCCAAAGCACACTATGCTACCTCATAAGTTACTACAGGTCGAATAGGAACAAAGGAAAATGAAGCAGTCTTAACACAGTGCATCTAGAAAAAGGACTCTTTTGCATTTAATATTCTTCATTTCTTGCCTTTCATAGTTTTCCTTTCTACGCATACCATATTCTTTCAATACCCCTTATAACAAGTCTTTCGTGATTGAAATGTACATGACTGTATCACTGTATTATTAATTCCACAAATAATCCAAATTAATAATAGCAATTAACGTTGGGATTATCTCCTCAGACCACACAATCCTTTTGTCTTCTTCTCATTAGCTGTTCTTCTGCACAGATACCAAAAGCTCTGATTCACACAGAAAGAAATAAAACCAGCAAACTGAGAGTCAAAGATTCTCTCTACTTTAACCTACAATTCCTTACTATATTTTCTATTAAGCACTGGCCTTTCTGCCCCTTCATATCTAAATGTATATCCAAGTTTGGGATCGATGTCAAAGCCAAGGGTGACCAAAAAATATGACAATAAAACTCTTAAGCAAATAAAAGAATGAAGTTGTATGCCACCCTTCCTCTTCCAGAGGTGCTTATCCGAGCCTAATGATTATATAAGTGTAATAAACAGTGACCTCCCTCTGCTCAGAGCAGAAATATACTCATTGATTCCATCTTTGTAGAATTTGAGGATTCTTCATTCCTGATTGAAGAGATGCTGGAGAAAGGTTCTTGAAAAAAAATACATGGGATAGACTATCCGTGCCATCACAAAATAATTGGATAAAAAAGGACAAATAATTGATCTCTGGCTCTCATTTTCTTACTTGCAAAGGGAGACATCAATTTATCTACCTCATGGGACCTCAAATCTCAACATAAAGTAAACTCATACGTTTATGCTACCCAGGTTTTTGAGATACATTTTTGCAGTTTTGTTTTTGTTTCTATTATGTGTAACTACTGGCTCTTCCAGAGCTTTCATTCTGGTGTCAGGAAGCAGTGCCGATGCTCTAAAGACAACTGAAATGGAGGACATTTCCGTTCATAGTCATTGCTCCTTGTGTGATCCAAAATCCAGTATCAGCAAGGGCCACTTAATTAGTTCACTTCACTATATTAAATCCATTCTCATTCTAATGTTTCTAAATGTATGTGCTACTGAATTGAAGGTTCAGCACAGCAACTGAACCCATCTATCAATCAACATTGTTTCTGAGAAGTATGACTCATTGTTAGCAATGTCAGAAGTCTAAACCACTAAAAGTTTTAGAAATAAAATTGATTGTTAAATGTCAACAATGTATCTGAGAACCCGACATAAGTAAATATTCAAAGTACAGATGTGTCTATGTTTTTACATGTATATGAGTGTTGGATTCACACGTATGATCAATTGACAAATAAGCAGTGAATTCCAGATACCGGGCCAGGCACTGAAGACACAGCAGCAACAAGAAAGACATGATCTCTGCTCCTCGCCCATCTAATTCTGTTCTCCCTGGCAATTACTGTCACAGAGGTTTGAGATTTCAAGTTAACACTTCAAAGCCTATCTCTTTTTAAAGACCTGCAACTAGGACTATGTCTTCACAGCCCAAATGGCAAAGCTCTTTAATCCTGAGAGCTGAGAAAGAAGACTTTGTAGGTATATCAAATTAATCATGTCAAAAAAGCATAACAATTAACTTTATGAACATTCAATGCATGTTACATACAAAACATAGTTGCAGAATACTATAACATACAATGACATATGACCTGTGTCGCCAAGCAGTGTGTGTGTACCATCAGAAGAGTTGCACCCTTAGAAATGGGGCCTTCTTGCTAAACATGGTCGTCATTGAGCTACTTGCTAAATTTTTCTTATTCTGCTACTTCTGAGCAAATGGTAGGGTTGCACTTCCCTGCTCCCTTGAAGTTGAGCATGTCTATGTGGCTTCCTTTAAACAATGGAATGTGAGCAGAAGGGATATCATGTCACATCTGGGCAGAAGCTTTAAGTGACAGTGTGCACCCGGCCATATGCTTTTCCATTGTTCACAGTGACCAGCAATATGTAAGATGGTGGGAGTTCATCAGCCAGATACCGTAAGAGAGAATGACATGGAGGAAAGTCCATCACTGCAGGCCCATCCAACCTCAGTAGACAATGACGGGTCATGAGCAAGTTAAATGAGAGAGAAATGAAACTGGATTATTATTACCACAGCACAAGCCAGTTAATTCCAACTAATCCACTTAATAAACAAAAGTAGCTTCCTTAGTAAATCTGACAGCCAGCTAAGAACAATGGGAACCAAAGCCCTTTTGTGAGGTTACAGAGGTTATTGCTAGTAAGACTCATCAGATGATAGACCAGTCTTACGATACGCATTTATTTTTCCCTTTTAACTTAAAAAGAGTACAAATAAAGTACTAAGAGAGAAAAGAGGAAGAAACCATCATTTTTAATCAGAATCTGAAGACAGATGATTCAATCCAGTGTTTGGACCATGTGCCTCAGAATCAAGAGCATTTGATGAAATGCAGATTCTGGGACCAAACCAATTCTGAATATATCTTTGAGGATGCATTATATTTACATTTGTAAATTTTCTAATTGATTTTTCATACCCTTCATGAGAAATTTTGGTTCAGGACCAGAGGCTGCCAACCAATGCTCAAGTGTGTTTTGTATGGGAAGCACAGGATTTTGTTTTTCTTTTTGAATTAGAACTGATCTTTTAAGAATTCAGAAATTTCACAAAAATTGAGATGTCCAATAAGTTTTGAAAAATAATTGGAATATCTATATCTAGCAATTCTGATTTTAAACATAAAATCAGATAACACTTAGCCCCTATCACACAAGGAATTTGCTCTCCAGTTCTTCAGTTTCCATAAGGTTCAACTCATTTCTTTGCTCTGCCCATGGGGAGAGTTTGAGTTTGGGTCCCCTTGCTCTGGCTCTTGAAGGCTACGTTACACAGACTGAGGATTATACTTTGGAAAGAAGAAAGCTACTGAAGAATGCTGAGCAAAATAATTATATAATCAAATTTAATTAAAAGTTAGAAATCTGGCAATATGGAAAACAGGATAGGGCTAGGTTATTATACTCAAATTACTGAGCACACTGTTAACTGGTTAAGCAGTTGGCTTGACTGAGTGACACAGATTGAAAGAGATTCCTGGTTAAATGTAGAGGGCACATCCAGTGATAGAGGACGATGTTACCCCATTACAATGAATTACTATCATTGGGAATTTCAGTCTGGGGTCACCAGATCTGCCATTTTTAAAAGAGAAAACAGAAATTCACATTTTTATTGGAAGCATTCTGATTTCTAAATATTGTAAGTTAACGGTTTACAAACAAGCTCATAAGTCAGGTTGATAACTGTGGATTCGAAGATAGAGATTAGAATCAGGAGACTGGGTCAGAGTAAAGAGAATTTGAAAGATCATTCTCAGGTGGATTTCATTGCAGCTTGGCAATACTGATACTATTAACCATGCCAGGAGAACTACAGGATGAAAAGCAATTTCAGGCGGCAAAATTAGGAGTTTAACTTCCAGAAGCTGAATTTGAAAAATGTGTGTGTCAAAAAACACAGTTCATTGTTTTTCTATTATTTATTCAACACATTTTATGATTACTTTATCTCCTAGAAATATTATACAAGGGGGAACCCAAAAAACCCCAGAATTATCTTTTGTGGGACGGGCCCCTTATAGTACACTTGGAATTTGTTTCTCCAGATCAAAGGGTCAACCAAAGTTTTTATCTGGAAGTTTTGAGAAGGTTGCATCATGATTTGTGGAAGAAATGTCTGAGTCGTGGCAAACAGGTAACTAGTTCTTCCACTGCGACAATGCAACTGCCCATACCACATGGAGTATTCAGCAGTTTTTGACCCAAAACAGCATAACCTCCATGCCCCACCCTCCCTATTCATCCTATCTTGCCCTGAGTGACTTTTTTGTTGTTGTTTCCCCAGATTTAAAAAAGTCCTCAAAGGGAAACCTTTTGCTGCTGTGGAAGAGGTGACATATAAATTGGCAGAAGCACTAAAAGGGCTCAAAATTGACAAGTTCAAAAACTGTTTTGAGCAGTGGAAAAGGCTTTCAAAAGGTATTGAAGGTTACTGGAGTCTAAAACATGTAAGAATAAATACATATTTTTTTAAAATATATAAATTGTTTTTTGGGGGATCCCCCCTTGTACATAGTGCTGGGGATAAAAACAACTGACAAAGAGTCATAAATCTTTGTCTCTAGAGAGCTTAAAATCCAACAGTAGATCATAGTTATAAAATCATAAATTAATGTTATACCAAATGTAGTAGTAGGTGATTTGTCCCACAGAAATATGTGCATGTGAAGGGATGGCCATCATTCAAGGTTTCTAGAAGGTAGTGACATCTAAACCCTGAACAAAGGAAAATGGAAGGAAGGAACAAGGAAGCAAAAGTCTGCATAAATGACCACAGGTTAGAGAAGCTAGAAACATATTAAAAAGTAAATACTGAAACAAAGTCAGTGAATCTGGACCACAATGTACAAAAGTGAGGTCAGGAAACTGCACAGAGGCCAGTGGCAGTATGAGCTACATTATTCACTCTGGACTTGATCCTGAAAGTAATGGGTGGTCCTAGAAGGGAGATCTTCTGGACAGTAACGGACAAAGTATAATCAGAAAATAGCATCAACACTAGAGATTAACATTTTTTAGTTAACTTCATATAGGTTAGTATTTGAGGTTATGGAATGGAACGAGATTGTTCTGAGGAAATCATTAAAGTAAAAGGCAATAAGAGTTAAAAATGCAAAGCCTTAGAGTGCACTACCACTTTCAAAGTGAGAAGGTAAAGAGAAACCAAAGAATAACAACTGGTGAAGAATGGTAGAGGGATAGGGAATTAAGAAAGAAAGAAGCATTTCGAGAGGAGGTAGATCTGTGATGACAAACAGCAGAGAGGAAAAATTCCTCTGGGGAGATGCTGCCATTCCCATGTCAAATATAAAGACTATAGAGCAAGATTTAAAAACATAAACACTGAGAAACGTAATGCAATACATGTATCACTACCTTATGTGTACCCATCACTTCCTAATCAAACCTAATGAGGCTTTAAGAGATGCTCTTAAATGGAATTTTCATGCAGTGGACGTGCCTAGTTTTGTACAATTGCAACTCATAATTGCTAGGAGTCAGAAAAGCAAAGCAGCATTTGTATTATTATTATTATTATTCCAGGCTGGACAGACCTTAAAGGCTCGGGAGACTTATTCTGCTAACATGTATTCTCTACTTCTCTATAGCGAAGGAAAAAATGGTTTAGATTTATGTTCCAAGAACCTTATTTTCCACTCTATTTGCCTTGAAACAAACCCCTCCCCCCAGAAGAAAGAAAGAAAGAAAGAAAGAAAGAAAAAGAATGAGCCAATAGAAATTTTTTATGGAAAGGACACTGCAGGTCATTGCATCATCTTCATGTTTTGGAAACTGAGGCATGGGGAAAATAATTGCCTAGAGCAAGGTCATACAGCTTTTATGAAAAGAAAGAGGTATTTCATGTATAAACTAGTGGGTTTTTTTTAATAGTCTTGTACACAGCTTTGCCATTGCAGCCTCCACTGATCAGATAAAAGGCTCTTTCTCCTCTTAGCAAATCTTTAAAATTAAAATACAATCAGTCCTAAATACAATTTTGGAAAATCCAGTTTATAATCTGATCTTTGTCGGGCACTCTAATACAAACCATGTATAAAATTGTTTTAAAGGAAGTCATCCTTTTTCATCTCTCCAAAGAGAAAATTTGGAACATATGAACCAGAACATAAAATATATTAAAGAGAGAGTGCTATCATTTTTCTACTCTCAATATTACACATGTGGTAAAATTTTATTTACCATAGTACCATATTCAGGATTAAAATTTTTATTATAACTTTATTTTATTATAGAGATGTGGGGTACAGGTCAGGATTAGGTACATAAGTGATCTTCGTGCAGGCGAAGTTTGGGCTCCAACTGGTCCTCACTTCCCTTGGTTTAGGATCAAGTACACTTTGCATTGCTATGTGCCCCCTCTACCACTGGCAGTGTCCTGCGACTGCTGACCCCTCCCTTGTGTCATTGTGAAAAAGTTAAATTATTTTTTAAATAATCAATTATTTGTAAAAGTTTAGTTCACTACAATTGTGTCAGATTTTTGTTATTCATCAACTAGTTAACTGCAGTATCCAACACATTGTTATGAAGCAAAATTCAAATACCACTACAGCATTTTGCAGATTTCTTTTAATTTATATATACATATATATAATATATATATATGATATAAACATGTATACATAATTTTTTATATATACATGCTTTTATTCACTGAATATGATATAACTGAAGTGGACTCATAACTGGATAGAGAACTTGTATTAATATTATATACCATATCCACCTAAATTAATGGTCAATCTAATATTTATCAACAATTTTGCACAAGCATACCATAAGGCATAAATTTGTTTATGATTATACTCTACTAAAAATAAAGTTGATCATCATCTACTTTTAGAAACAAAAATTATGAATTTGTAAGTATCAGGAAAAAAACTTGATATCATATTTGGTAAGCACTTAAAAGACCTGTTCTCTTCATTATATCACATCCTTTAAAAATTTTCCCTGCTGTTGTACGACATGGTAGCCTTAGCTGATCATTCCTTGCTACTCAAAATATAGCCCATGGACCAGGAGCTACATCTAGGGGCTGGTTAGAAAGGCAGTATCTTGAACTTCACATAGACTTGCTGAATCAAAATATGCATCTTAGCAATGACCCTACAGGTGATCCATATGTCCACTTGACAGAGCAGGAAACTGAGGCACAGAGAGACTAAGTAACTTTCCTAGTAGAGAGTTGTTTGTAGATGCAGCAGACATGACCAGTAGCCTACTGATTATCTAATCCATGCTTCTTTTTAATAAATCCCCAATTTTATTTGGGCACAAATGTGCCCAACCCCTGGAAGGTCATTCATTTTTCTAGATGCCCTCCTGACTGTAAAGAGATATGAGATAGAGGTAGAAATCAACTGCAAGAGCCGGGAAGGCTTATTTTTTTCTGATGAGAAGAACAGATGGTGCCATCCCTTCCTTTTATTCTGTCCTTTCCCCTGGATAGGATAGCTGGAACTGTAGCAGTCATCTTGGGATCATGAGGCAACACATTTAAAGGCAGAAGTAAACACTAAGAAAGGAGATGAAAAGATGAAGAATCTGTGTTTTCCATGCCATCACTGAGGAGCTCAGCTAGTGCTAGTTGCCACCTATCTCTAGACTTCTTGTTTGTGGAAAAAAACAGAACCCCATTGAAATCACTATAGATGTATTTTTCTGTTACTTTCAGGCAAACACATCTCTAACTGATGAAGGCTACTATAATTTCCTTCTCTTACATATACTTGACTATTTTATTCTAATGTTTGGGAGCAAAATTTCTTTGTCTCCAATTGGCATTAAATTTGCAGTATTCAAAAGCACTTGAGATTATTATATCCTTTTCTAATGTCTTCAGACAGAAGTATGTAAAGTGCCACACACAACCCTCTCTAACCGGGTGGGGAAAATCGCAGAGATGACAGGCCACAGAACCGTTCCCTAAAGGGAAAGGATTTGATGAAGAGACATCTGCTTTCCGCCCCACTAACTTTCATATCCACTCACTTAAACATGCACCTGCCCACTTTCCTTATCTGTTGATAGATTTCACTTAACATCACAGCTGTTCAGAAGCAGTGGCAACAGAGGCAGAAACTGCAGCTGCCCCCTGCAACTGGTGGCAGTCAGATGCCTGAGAGTGTGATGCTTGTATTAGAAGCTGTCACCAAAAATGACAAAGACTGGATTGGGTGTGGTCGCAGCTCAAGGGGAATGGCAAAGGCAGGCCATATAAGCGAAACAGGCAACCGGACACAAATGTCTCCATCCTGAGCCAGCAACTGAGTCCCATGGGAATTGTCATCACCCCGTATTTCACAGATAAATATGTGAATGCTAAGTGACCATCCCTGCTAAAGCTATAAATCATTCCATCAGCTTGGCAACAGCCAGAAATACTTCCAGGAGCCCTTTAGAATAGCAGGGAAGCTTGAAGGAATGAAAGCTGAAAGAAATCCATCCGCCATAGCAATATTCTCTTCACTACTACATGGTCTCACCTTTTCCTTGAAGAATTCAGACACTGCTATTCCAGTGGATATTTCTGAAGAATAATGAGTCCATTTTTGATATTTAATCTATTTTAAATGGGGACATACTTTAATATAAGCATTACTAATCGTGGTTCCATATACGGTTTTCTTGTTAGCTATCTTTGATTCTGTAATTCTGTAATAGCTACTAAGGCAAAAGCTACTCACAATAATAAAAGGACACTCAGTTTTAATTTTTAGTTATCAAGGGACTTTGCTGATGTCTTGGTAATGCTCTAATGACTATTTTCTTGAAAGTGACCCTACATTCACCCCCGTTCTTTTATGACATTTTCGCTATGTAAGCCCATTCCATTTAGTCTCTTAAGATTCTGAAGTTTCTCTTACTTAAATATATATTGGACAATTTTTTTGCAATTCTACTGAGCACAATCTTCAGTTTCCCATTTTTGCTTTGACGATTACCCTTAACACGCCCCAGATAACTAATTAAATCTATCGTTCCATATTCCCCTCTACTTGACCTGAACACCAGTTTTGCAATTCCATTTTCTTTTAATTAAGACTTTCTCTCTCATGGTATCCAAATCTTAATCTTCCTTGTTATTCTGACTGGCATTTTATCCCCCAATTATTTTTTTCTTGAAAATCTGAAGAGTTTCTCTATATAATCATGGCAACAAAGAGGAGCTTTTTCCATTTACCCTAATTCTCTGACTGTGACTAACTTGCTTAATTCAATTTTTTATGATCTTTTTAAAAGCCATATAATTGAAAAAATACAAACTCTAAAACAACAAAAATCTTAGCATTGGTTGCTTAATTCTTACTTGTACCCCACATCTCTATCATAAAGTAAAGTTATAAAAAATATACACACACACAAATCTAAAATCTTCTCTTAAGTAATTAAGAGTAAACAGGAACCCTTTCATCTCTTTCTAAAAGTCTCCCTGACATTATTACTCTTTCTCCTCCAAACTACTCTTCCAAGTCAAGTATAGAGTTCTCTTCTGTCCTGGTATGTTTTTAACACACATCATTCTAAAAGTACCTGATCCTTTTACTGTCTTCATGGAAGCCAAATGCCTCCCCAACGCTTACTAAAATGTATTAGGTTCCACTACAAAGCAAGATCTAAATAATGAGTTGTGGCATGCTATTAGGAGACATGTATACTTTCTTTTCCTTTCTTCAACAGTCCTTAATCTTCAGATACTCTACACCTCTACTCATAGACAAAATCCAATTTTACTTCTCATTATACCATATTTATTAGACTTTGCTAACTACCTCGATAAAACAGTTGAAAACAGCATTACCTTATTTCTGACATATTTTTCTATGGACACCGTATGGATATCTATCTAACTATATCAGAGGAAAAACCTTACTTTTTATTACGTTTTATTAATAATTAATTATTAATATCTTAACTAAATATATCCTCTAAGAATAGTAAAATGCTTCTATAAAAAAAGAAAAGAGATACCATACACATCCCTGGAACATCATTTCCCTAAAAAGTTGCTGACAACTGAATGTTAATAAAGATATTTACTAAAAGAATGCTCTTATAATGAAGTACTATTTATAGAATTTTATGTGAAATCTTTTTTTGTTGTTTTTAATATATTTTAATATTGAAACAAACAATAGACTTAACCCATTTATCAAATTGAGATTATACCTTTAAAAAGGTATAATAAAAACACAAAACTATCAAAACTATCACCTAATATTAGTTACTTAAAATGCAAAATCCAGTGAAGAATTTTAGGAATTTGTATGTAATAAGTTGATATCCCTGAACTGATGAGTTATTATATGAAATCTTTTTATACCTAAACATTAATTTTATTCTGTTATATCTGATTTGTACATGGTAAGACATATACCTCATGAGATAAATACATTTCAAGTTAAAAAAAAAAATTTGTAGAATTCTGTGTTGTGCTGGGAGCGGTAGCTCACTCCTATAATCCCAGCACTTTGGGAGACTGAGACAGGAGGATTCCTTGAGCTCAGGAGTTTGAGATCAGTCTGGGCAACATAGCAAGACCTGTCTCTACAAAAATAAAAATAAAAAATTAGTGGGGCAGCCGGGCTCGGTGGCTCAGCCTGTAATCCCACGCCTTTGGGAGGCTGAGGTGAGTGGATTGCCTGAGCCTGCAGGTTCGAGACCCGCCTGAGCAACTTGGGAGACCTCATCTCTACAGTAAATCAAAAACTAGCCAGGCGTGGTAGCGAGCGCCTGTAGTTCCAGCCACTTGGAAGGCTGAGGCGGAAGAATCGCTGGAGCCCAGCAGGTCGAGGCTGCGGTGGCCAGGAGCGGCCACTGCATTCCAGTCTGGGTGACAGAGTGAGACTCCAACTCAAAAAAAAAAAAAAAAATTAGTGGGGCATGGTGACACACACTTGTAGCCCCAACTACTCAGAAGGCTAAGGTGAAAGGATTGCCTGAGCCCAGGAGTCACAGCCAAGGCTGTGTTGAACTGTGATTGTGCCACTGCATTCCAGCCTGGGCCACAGAGTGAGACTCAGAAAGAAAGGGAGAAGAAGGGGGGGAGGGGAGGACAGACCGAGGGAAGGAGAGGGGGAGGGGGAGGGATGGGGGAGGGAGAGGGAGAGGGAGAAAGAAAGAAAAAGACAAAGAATGGGAAGGAAAGAGAGAGAAAAAAAAGGATTCCATGTTGTGTCAACAACATTAAACATTCAAAAGAAATAAACTTAATACTTATCCTATTCTCATAAATTTATTCTTTTTTTTGTTTTGCAATACATGTCTAGTTAATTTTTCATTCACTTGTAGCTCAAAACAAATTAAAATACAGCAGAAAAATAGGTTTTCTCAAAAAGGTAACTGAGGCGTATCCAGAAGTTTCCACTGGAATTAACACTGTCTGGACACCTCTGCTGCAGATCCAGAAAGATATGGTCTCTGGGTTTTACTCTTTTCTGAAGTTTTAATTGTCAGTGTGACAGTAACTCTAACAGAAATCACTCTTCCTTTTATGACTAAAGACTTAAAGTTCAATAAAGAAAGCATAGAGTAAGTATGCAGAATTCTTAATCAAGGTGGGAAAGAAGAAACCAGTGTCTAGAACACACAAAAGTCAGAAAGAGCCAAAATATGGTGTGATATGAATTTATGTGAATGCTGGGTCTTGTGTCTATAGTATTTCCAGCATTTAAAATAGTACACAGCAATTCCTAAGTCCTTAGTAAGAAACAATTGAATGCATGAACTACGCTTAATAGCTACAGAACTTGGCTAAATACAGTTAGATGGTACAAGTAAAAGTCATGTCTTACTTCTCTAAGCTTCGATGGCATGCTCTTATAATGGAGCATGTGGTGTACTGTTTCAAGCTATTTTGAGGACAACAGTGTGCATGCCTTACCTGTCCCCTGGGGGACTCCATTCCCAGAGGACCAACACCACACCTCATATATCTTTATTTCCTGCAGAGTGTTTGGCACATCACATGCCCTCAATACACATGTGCTAAGAAACAAAATGCTCCAGTAACTTCATTTGACTCTTTCCGTGTTAAAACTGAAAAGTGATGAACTGCTGACTGGCCAAGCTGTTCCTCTGGCCGTCTTCACCATCAATATAGATTTTTTACAATATGATTGAGCTATAGCAATAAAAACATAACACTAGAACAAATGGATCAGTCATGCCTATGGTCCAATTTATCTACTGTGTATTAATGGGAGGTGGGGCACAACACTTTGCACCTGAGCTTAAGTGGTAGAGGAAAAAAACAAAAACAAAACAACACACAGTGAGTGAGGCATGCTTGTGCCTAAAAAAGCCAAAATATCTATGCCTCAAAATTATGACTGAGGGCAACACCTTTCTAACAGTGATGGTTGAAAAGACAAACTGCTGTCAACCAAAAACGTTTTAAGGTGAAAACAAAGCCCCAGTGTTAGCTCATTAAAACATGAGCAGTTTTCTGTTTTTTTGTTTTTTTTTTTTTTTTTATTTTTCTTAGTGCCTGTTAACATACATGCATAGATATTTTTATTTATTTTTTTTTTATTATTTTTTTTTTATTATTTTATTTTATTATGTTATTGTGGGGTACAGTTAGGGGTTAGACATACAAAAATATTTCGTTCATGTACCCTTGTTGATAAGAGGTGTCTCCCCATCCTCAGATAGATATCCACCACCATTAATCCCATCCCCCTCACCCTCCCCCCCACCCCAGTTTTCCACCACAGTCAGACATTTTCTTGTGGTGATACGTTGCCCTCTCACAAAAACAAAAAACTAAGTATCACATGTTCTCACTCATATAGTAGGCCTTGATCATCCAACGTATCACCACAAGTTTTTTGTTTTTGTTTTTGTTTTTTTTGTAGTCATGTACTTTAATGGTGTCACCTTGAATTTTGCCCAGCTCTTGCTGTATGGGGAGAAAATGGCACTATCTAATCTAACACAGACCAGTGCTGTCATGTATTCAGTCTACATTTCCTACAAAATAATCACAAGCTATATATCTGGTTAAAATAACCCACTGAAACTATCGCAGAAGCAAAGAACTGCATACCACATGTTCTCACTCATAAGTGGGCCCTGAACACTAGTCACACGGGCACGTGGGTGAGATCAGCAGATGCTGGACACCTGCTAAGGGAGGGAGGGAAGGAAGGAGGGAGGGGCACATGATAAAATACTGGTACCTGGGTCCACTGTCAGGGAAAGAGAAGGCAAGCTAGAAGTCCAAACTTCAATTGCATGCATTCTACTTATGTAGTAAACCCCCGCTTCTACACCCACAACTCCAAAATAAAAATAAAATGAATAAATAAAATAAAATAACCCACTGAGAAAAAGTTCTGCAGCACTGCCTCACTCTGGCCATCTCTTAAGAGGCTTGTCTTACTGCAATTCGGCAACACGGAGTGGGCAAGCAACACAAAGTGTCAGTGAGGGTGTGCAGAAACACTAAGAAGCTTGTTAGTCATGCCTCAAAATACTCAAAAGAATCCAAAAGAACTCCACATAGCATCCCTGTGTTTCTAGTTTAACCTAGCATGCACTGTGATGAAGTCCATCGGTTTGCTCTCTCCACGCCAGATGGAGAGAAGTAGGACAGCCCCCAGACAAAATGAAAGAAGTCGACTTTGGAAGCTGTGTCCAGAAGCCTCCAGCCTCCCCGGTGGCCTCCCATTTCAGGCAGCCAGTACCTCTCTGCTTTTTATGTTTCATGCCTCCCACAGAATGATTTTAAATAGATAGGAAGGGTCCAGCAACTGTTAGTTATTTACACTTTCATCAACAGGCACTTATTTACACACCTGTGTGAAATCACCCCAGCCTATTTCCATTGTCTCACTCATGAAATAACAAAATGCAGTCCGAGCCAGGCACTATAGCCGCCTGTCCACTCAGCACGTTAGGAGGCTGAGGCGAGACGACTGCCTGAGCCCCGGAGTTCGAGACCAGACTGGGCAACTTGGTGAGACCTTATCTCTACAATAAATAATAAAAATTATCTAGGCATGGTGGTGCATGCCTGTAGTTCAGGCTACTTGGAAGACTGAGGCAGAAGGATCACCTAAGCCCAGGAAGAGGAGGCTGCAGTGGCTGCGAGCATGCCACTGCACTCCAGCCTGGGTGACAGAGTGAGACTCTGACTCAAAAATAATATAAAATAAAGTAATATAAAATAAAATACAGTCTTCCTGCAACCTTTAGGCAGACTCAAGTGGGTGGATCCAGTGAAGTGCATGAAAAGGGCTCCAAAATCTTTTTATACCATGGGCTTATTCTGAAAGTTATCCTACTTGGGGAACTTTAGGAGACCGGGGAGTCTGAGTCAGAAGGGAAGGCTGGATCCTCAGCTGTCTCGTGCCTCTGTGAGCGCATCGCCCTGAACACAGCTGCCTAAATGAGGAGGAGAATGACAAACACCACAGCTTTTCAAAGGAGGAGAAGCTCCAACATCTGGAGGCTGCCCTGCCTTCATCTGAGACTAGACCTACTTAGAAGCTCGGCTCAATCTCTGCTTTCTACTCGTCTTGCAACCCACCTTTTCCTATCTTCCCCCAGCCTCCTCAGTTCTATATGCTGAGATTTTGAACCATTCTCAGTATGTTCGCTGCCTCTTGTCTCCACCATCACCCCTTACCTTAAGCATAAGAACAGTGCTATCAAGCATCAGGTGTAGACTCCATAGTCACAAGACCCAGATGTTTTGCTGTTCAAGTATCTGGTACACCCCTGGTTAGATTGGTGGACATGCTTTTAATTTTATGTCCCTAAAATCAACATCTGTGTCATACAGTGAGCTTTTTTTCTGTAAATATAACTTTGCTTCTATACGCAAATTCATCAGCATAAACTGATGATGCCAAATTGCTACATGCCATGACAATAATTATGAAAGACAATAAATATTTCATCTTTCTTTTGTTATCGGTTTTGTTTTCAGAGATTTTTTACATATACAAAGGTGTGCCCACAAAATGAGACTGAATGCATCAGAAACACACTTGCACCTGCTTTCTTTAAAGCTGTATTTTTTGTGCCCCAGGTTAACATTTATGAGAAGTCACAGCTTTTATCAATTAAATGTAACATTGGGTGGCATCTTTCTATTGTATTTGCAAGAGAATTAGCAGTAGGACCAACAACACCAAAAATCATCTTTACATGTATTGAGTTCCTATGCTGTTTGCCTCATACTGTTCAAAGATTTTAGACATTAAAAAAAGATAAACCCTCAACAAACCAGGAAGTCAGATACTTTTATCCTCATTTTATAAATTACAAAAAAGCAAGAAGAGGTTAAAGAACATGCTTATATTTATGTAGTTATTATACAATGACAACAGATTTCAAAAGCAGGAGCCACTACTTCATGAAGTAATACAATGCTTTTTTGAGGTCAGACACCCTCTGAGGTTCTGGGAAAGATCAGATTTTTCTGTATTAATTTTTGCCCACTGAATAGCCTATATTTCATTGTTATGAATTTGGGAGTAATAAAATCCATGAAAACGTGAACATACATCTCTCCCCAGCATAAGAATAAATATCCAAGAATGAAGTCGGAAGTTGATTCTCAGACCCTAAGTCTATGTTTGGACCTCATATTTTTCATAGCTTTAAGCACAAAGCTTCTTCAAGGTTTCAGAATATAAAACAAGAGCACCAGGTAGGAGGGTGTGGTGTTCTTTCTAGACAACCTCCCTGAAACAGCTTTTCAAAATGCAGTTAAGCATGGTACTCAATCTGGATTTTCCAGACTGAATCTATAATTTAGTTCCAAGGCTTGTCATTTCTAATAGTTGTCACTGTTGAGCATTGTGGTTGTCAGCTGTCAGAAATATATGAGGCCTGTCTACACATTAATTTTTCCAATGACCTTATAAAATCGGTCTAAAAAACAAATGTTGCTCCTTTATTCATTTAACAATTTGAAAGCCTCTTATGAAATGTAAAAATCCATGGTTGGTACCCCGAGTTGTTAGTGCCAATGTCTAAAATGAAGACAACAGGAAAAGGTGATTCAGTTATTAGTTCTAGCTCATCTGAATGTATGGTCCTGGTAGATACCATTTTGAGGCAATCCCATCTCAAGTTTCCGC
Organism: Tarsius wallacei; assembly: GCA_963574415.1. Taxonomy (NCBI): domain Eukaryota; kingdom Metazoa; phylum Chordata; class Mammalia; order Primates; family Tarsiidae; genus Tarsius; species Tarsius wallacei. Next base: position 20,320 of record CAUYQG010155513.1, read on the forward strand.
ACACAATGAAGTAAGATTACCAAATGCATAAGATCTACCAAGATTTTCTTGGCATGTTTTCAAATAATATGACTTCCTAAAATAATATTCCCTTGAAAAACTCTCAGCAAACACTGGGGGCTATGAAAGTGGGGGGGGGGAGAAAAGAGGAATAAGGGTTTAAAAACCACCCACTGGAGACCATGCTTTCCATTTGGGGGTGGTCTCCTTAGAAGTCAGACCCTTATCACCATGCAATAGAACTATGCAACAAACCTGCACACGCATCCCTTAAATCTATAAATAGAATTATAAATTTTTTTTTAAAACCCTCTCTTCCTTTATGGCCAACAATACTAGCACTTGTATGCCACATCGCTATACTTTCTTAAGAATTTTAATGTACTTGAGTCACACAATATCCCTATGAGATATATGTAAAATAAGTAGGACCCTTCCTCCCATTTCACAGATGAGTAAATTAATTCATGGATGGACAAATGAATCACCCAAAATTACACAGTTAGCTCATAGCAGAATCACAAGTAATATAAATCAGGAGTTCAAGTTGTTGGTATAATAATTCTTTCAACTCACCAAGAAGTCAACCTAAAATATGTTGATGCTAACAGTGAGAGGTCAGTGTGGTAATTAAATAATTGTTCTGTTGATTTTAATGATAAAATACATTCTGTAGTTACTCCTTTTCATAGTAGCATACTTAAAATGATATTAATACAATTATAACTCATTCAAGAGATATTTTTGCTGATTACCTACTGCATGCATGCCAGTAGGTATTACATCAGTAATACATCACTATTAAATCAGTGAACTAAGCTACAAAACAGGTAAAAATCCCCAACCTCATAAAGTCTCCAATCTATCAGAAGAAACAAAAATAAGCAATTGACACGATGGCAATAAATAAATAATACTGTATATTAAAAGGTAACTGCTAAAGAAAAGGTGAAGCTAAATAAGGGGCATCAAGACTGAGTATGTATTGGGTTGGTCAGGGTAGGACTCATTGAGAAGGGAAGATCGATGGCTATCCCAGGGAAGACAGAACAGCCAGGGAAAAGGCCCCACAGGGATTCTGGTGTGTTCAAAGAACAGGAAGTAATCCAGAGTGACTGAAGCAGCATCAGCAAGAGAGAGAGCTGTGTGAGGTAGGGTCAAAGAAGGAACGAGGAGACAGATTGTACAGGCCTCAGAGGTCACCACAAAACGTCTAGCTTTTATTCTGAATTAATAGGGCACCAAGATCTGACTTAAATCTTTCAAGGGATCTAGTATTAATCATTAAATACCTTAAGATTTTATCACTTAATATATAATCTTTGCCATATACATGAATCACAATAGACTCTGTTCAGAATAAAATACGATTATTTCCATTTTCCCAAAGAAAATATCAAGGCTCAGAATGTCTACATAACTTGTCTAGAGTAAGAGCTAGTTAGTAGCCAAGCCAGGTGAAAAGAAAAATTCTTCTAACTCACATTCAAAACTGGTTCCTCTTTTCTAAGTACTCATTTACATTAAAGCTATAAAGAAAAGAAAATAATAACTGAAATTAATTAACCAGATTACGCATAATACAGATATTCGGATTGATATATTAAAACTTAATCTAACCCATTTTCCCCTTATGATGAAATTAAATTCTAGGATATAATGTTACGAGTCATTTCCTTGGATTTGTTATTTGTTATATGTACATTCAGGCTAGAAATTTTGATGCAGAAGTAATCATAAAGTAATTTAAACATTTAAGAGGTTCTCCAAAGTATTTGAATTATTGTCATTTATTAGCTGTCTACTAAATGCCAGTCACCATGCTAAATTCACTGCACATGTCATAATATTTAATACTCATCAAAAAGTCTAAGAATAGTACTAGAAATCCCATTTTATAGATGTCAACTGTGGATCCAGAGAGGCTAAGTACTGAAAGGTCACACGACTGCTAAGTACCAGAGATGGGATTTTACCTAAATTTCCAGAGTCTAAAGCTAGGTTCTGTTCACAAAGCCACACTGCCCTCCTGCAATGTAATACTCAACATTCCTAATTAAAAGGTCAGTCAGATACGAACAGTCCCATTTTCCAGATGATTAACTGATCACAGAAAAGTTAATCAAGCATCAACATTTATTTTATGACCACAGTATGCAAATCAATATTTAGTTGCTGAGAGAACAGAGAATTTATGATACAATATCTTGCCTCAATGAGCTTACAATCTTAATTAGACACCAAGAGACACATAAAAGGCATTAAATCATACAAGATAGCACATAATAAGTACCAGATGAGATATAGAGATAACAACTGCCAATGTAATCTGGGTGTTTCAAGTCAGTTAAGAAAGATCTTTACTAAAGAGGACTGGTGTTAAAATGACTTTTACAAGAAAGGTAGGATTTAGATCAGCAGAGAGATGAGGAAAAATCATTCCAGTCAAACAGAATCATATGACCAAAGCCAAGAAAAGAGATGGGAATGAAGAGAAAATGAACAGATGCGGTTGAAGGGCAGGATGAATGAGAGGTGAGGTAAAGAGGTAAATGAAGCCAGATAAGTGGATCGTTGAAGCCCTTGCTAAATTAGGAACCTGAGAGGGGGGAAGGAATTGATATTTGTTGACTGTTACTTTGGAGCACATGCTTTGTGTCTGCTTCTTGTTTGTGTAATCCTATCAACATCTTTATAAGGTAGAAGGGTAGATATATCATGGCCATTTTAAATCAAAAGAAACAGATAATCTGGCCAAGGCACAGCTTTGTATGCATGGATGTAGCAGAATTCCCATCTGGATCTGTCTGCCTCCAAGGCATTTCTTCCATTATCTCTCACCACCGTCACAGTCTACCAAAGGCAATGGGGAACTACCACAGGTATTTAATCAAAAGAAGAGGGTGGTATATAAAATAGAGTATAAGACTAAAAGAAGAAGAATCTGTGTGATATCAGCACATATCCAATAATAGAGGATTGGGGGGAAAAGACAATAAAGCAAGAAAATCCACTTTGCATATTGCATTAACCCAAATAATAAGGCCGTGAGAATCTCAATGTGAGTGCAAGCAATGAAAATAGAAAGAATGTAAGAGATACTAAAAAAGAAGTATAAAGGAATCAGTGACAATACCCAAGTCCTGAAACAGGTAGTTTCTGTGATTCGGCATGCATACAGAGGGTACATACTTCACCTAAGAACTCAAAGAGACAGTCTAGTTGGAATATTTGAATTGAACTATTTAATAGTTTTAGTCAAAAACTAACAACAACTAAATGGCACATTATTTCACATGTTAGATCTCCTTTTTTCTTACCCTTGGACAAACCAAAAATTCAAAGAGACATTCTAGCTTGAATATTTTAAGATTTTTTGACAGCACATGATTTATTTAAAAATAATAAAACCTATGGCTTAGGAAAAAAGCCCTGCCTTAGCACAATCTACATCTTAAACCACCATTGTGAATTATGGCAGCCTTACACTAGACTTACATCTCTTATAGGAGTTCGGTCAACAGTTTATTGCCACATATGCTAAGACAGATAGAAATTCCTTATAACCATGTTCATTAGGCATGTTAATTACCAAGGAGATATTCCTTTCCTTTCATTTTCTCATTTAGAAACTAAGTGTATATTAAACAATTGAATTCTCCCTTAGGGATACAATGTGCCATATCTGTGATCATTATTTCTCCCTGGGACTTTAATTTTAAAATTCAATGCACTACTCAGGGATTCAAGTCAAAAACTAATAGTTAAATGGCATATTATTGAACATGTTGGGTCTCTTCTGGCTTTTTCCCTACCCCTGAACAATCCAAATCATATGAATGCCAATATACATATTTTCCACAGATATTTTTCAAAGGAATTATTTCCATAAATATTCAGGCATTTAGTCAATACAATTTTTTTCAAGTATCTTAACATTGCCAGGTCACCAAGCCTGACAATAACCAGGCAAACTGTATAAATATTTGATTAGTATCAAGCATTCAACTAATGTGTCCTAATTTTGAATTAATAATTAAAGTAAACATCTTAATGATTATAAAACATACATGTGACAAAATTGATAATGAAAATTTAACATATTAGTCCAGCCTAACTTCCTTCACATTTTGAATAACAATATATTTGCCTGAGTTGAAAACTAATATTTAAATTTGAAATTAAATTGTGCCAATAATTCAGGCCTCTGGCTAATGTATATCCAAAATGTCTTTGGAAGTTTCAAGAATCCCAAGACTATGTTGTATTTTAGAAATATCATCTGCATGTGTAAATCAATATCATCAAAGAATTCTAAAAAGTGGATTTGTTAAAATACAACCCAGATATTCTTATTTTTTAATGTTTCTTATTTCTGCCTATCTGAACTCATGTGAAAATATGATGAAAGAAAATATACTATACAAGTATATCTGCTCTATAATGTTAGACTTTAACATATGCTAAGTTTGAGAAACTTAACCATTAGAAATAAATTAATTTAAAAACCACTCATGCAGAAAGTCTGGGCTCCACATAACTTCAGACATAGTATTAAAGATATGCTAAATCCATTATGTGTGTATAGAAGGAATTATAAATAAAGTTTTCTCAGATATCTTACTTCCTATTATCTATGATTTTTTAATACACAGTGAAGCATTCAGATATAAAATATATGAAAATAAGAATATTAACTTTAAAAGGCATTATTTTTGAGAACTTTAAAAAAGGAAAACTATTTTTACCTCCCAGTCCTGGTCTAAGTCGATTATCGTAACCATCCAGAAGTCTGTCTAGAATTCTTGTAAAGATGGTAATGTTATTTTTAGCCTCATCTTCTTGGATGTTAGCCAGCACCAACCTAAACAGATAATTTTACAAGCTGATATATATGTGTTTTGCAAATGCCAACGTACTCCTTTTGCTTGATTTGAATGTTAAGCCTTCCTAAGCTATTAGTGCCATCAATGTTCTTCCTTTTTTTCTTTTTCACTTCTATATATACCACATCTGCAGGGAGGGTAAATACAATGTTAAAGAAATAGTAGATTATCAAAGGTTTGATATTAAAATTATTTGTGATTTCTACCACTTAGCATTCTATGTGGACTATTCGCTTTATGTCTGAAATCTCTTCCCAACATTATATTATGATTGTAGATGATCACATGCAGACACTGATAGTAATGCTATTCTGAACTTAGAAAAGTGCAACAATCAAACAGACTCCTGAAATAACTCTTCAGTGTTTTGAATATTAATTGGAAAATAAATTGCCTCCTTGGAGGTATGAAACTTTTCTGTCTCCCTCGTACAGGTCTTTCTTTTTCTCTTTATGTCTTGTTCTCTTTTAAACCAGGAGTATTCCCTTACTTTGGATATACCTCCACCCAATGGCCAAGTGCAATATAGACATCAGGGAAACTCCTCTGGCTGTGTGCCAGGCTCCACTGTAGCCAGGAGGTGGAGGTGGGCATTGAGAGGCCCAGAAACACATGGATCTGTGGAGATACTCAGAGTCCAGTGCCTCCCTATTGGTCTCAGAGAATAGTCATAGGGGTAACATAAAGATTAAAATGCCCAGTTACATTTTTTGTGTGATAAATTTGTAGAAAGAACAAATGGTCTTAAAATATCACCAGAAAAGACACAGAAATAGTAATTTTCTCCATTATTTCTCCACCATAAAGCCAGACACCTGATTTTGTGACATCCAACAATTTGGTGCAGAAGTAAATAAATGTATAAAACAGAATATCCCTTTTCACTGCCGTTTTTTTTTTTTTCCCTCAGAATGATTTAGGGATTTAAATTACTGGCCCCAAAAAAGAATCATTTATATAATAGAATAAAATACTGGCATAAGCATTACTGGTCAAATATAGAACAGAAAACTAATAGACATAAGCTTGGTTAAGCACTGAGAAATTTCAGTGATTATTAATTGATCACGAATTATTCGCTCCTTTCAAACCAAAGATTACATGTCATTACATTCTGATCAAGGTGCATTGTACAAAGCATCATGGACAGAGTCCATTTGCACTTAAATGATTTACAGAGACAGTAGCTAAAAATAGTCATAATACATCAAGGATTGGTAACCAAGTTCAAAAATATTACCTTAAGAGCAGACATAAAAATGAAGATAAACATTTACAAATTAAGTAAGTAATTAGTTTATACCCTCAAAAGTTTCTATATTACCTGCTTAAAGCTAATTTTAAAAAGAACCACATGATATTCAAAAAGTTCTACATAAAGATTTTTCACTCAAGTGTTTTTAATCACATTTTGAATTTCCTTTCTAAAATCAATATGCAGATGTTAAATGTGTAGAAATTTCCAAATAAAAACAAGACTTTGTAATTAGATTGCTTCTTGAGTCTAAGAAATAGGTTCATACTTTGTCCATTACTTGGACAGAAAAATAAAAAGTTAAAAAGGAAATAAAGGTATAATAAAGATGCACTGGTTTTCAAAAAAGGAATGACTACAAGAACATTCTTATAAAACCTGTATCTTAAGTCTTCTAGCACGTTGAAAATCGTATCCTAAAGGCATTAAATAAAAGATGACCACTGGCGGTGAACAACAGAAAAGACTACAACTAAGATGAAGTTAAAGCAAACAATAAGAATTGATTTTATGTTTGTAGAGCATAGGCAGAAGAAAATTAGTTCAATATTTTAAGTACTTCTTATGACAGTACCCATTTGAGGAATAAAGATCTCTAAATTAATAATACAAAAAGTTGATTAATAAATCAAGCTTTTGTTTTATTGTTTGTGATTGTGAAGTTGTAAACTATCTCCACCTAGAGGTTTAAGACTCACACACCATTTGGTTTTTCTATGTTGACTAAAAGGGCCATACCATGGAAAAAGAAGAAAAGAGAATTAAGTTAGCACTCCAATTATCTAGGTGGTACTTTTCTGCCTGGCTTGAAGGAAAACTTGGCTTCCTTACTGAATTCTGTTGTTAGGATAAGCGCATATACTTAACCACTTCTATTCCTTGTAAGAATAATCTTACAGAGGGTATTCTTTTTTTCGGTGATTTTTTCTCTTTTTTTTTTTTTGGTACAGAGGATATTTCTGTTCACTTTTGTATTTAATCATGAAAACAGGAAGGAGTGAACTTTCTATAGTCTCTGCTACTCCATAGTTCACTTTCCTGGTACACCCTTCTTTCCTGAGAAATAATTCTTCAAAACACCCTAGATTCTCAAGAACCACCCCTGCATTGATGGCATCCAGGAAACACACCTCTCCCCTGAATCAAAAGCGTCAGATACAATAAATGTCTCACCTGGCTGGGTCCCACACCAAGAAAACAAGAAGCAACAAATGCAGGTTGTCGGTGGTCACTTGTGTCTTCATCGCAGCTCTTTACAAAGTCATGGAAGAGAAAAACAAAATACACTTAATATTGCCTTCAGTCCCACTATCCAAGTAACCCAAAACATCGTCCTTTCAAATAGGAATTGGAGTTAAAGCTATTGGCGATTACTTCAGTGGACTGGGTGCAGGGATTGATGATTGGGTGGGAATGGGGATGATTTTTTTTTTTTTTTTTTTTGACAGCAAGATGATCGAGTAATCAGACTTTGCTCTGCCAGGAACTTCCCCCAGCCTCATCGTCAGCAGTCACTGTTGTGTGCACACATGTCATCATCATACCCTGGACTTAAACTGACACAGGAGCTGGAGAGGGTAAGGGTCACAGGGGGGAGTGGAAAACGAGAGGAGAGACGGGGACTTCACGCCCCAGGCGCCTCCACCGAGACCACCCCCGCAACCTCCGCGGGAAAAGCCGGGGGCAGCCAGCCCACTTCTTCAATTACGCTTCTTTTCATTACAGGGAATTGCAGTCCTCGCGTCTCCACTTATTTCACTCCCCTCACCATCACATATAAAATACAATAAAATAACCTTCCTCCCTGCCCACCCATGGTCGCCCAAGACCACGTCTCGAAGGCAGCCGGGTTCGGATCCAGTGCTGCGAAACGCTGCGTTGGACAGCTGCTCGGAGCCGCGATTACCGCCGGAGCCCGAGGAAGGCTCGGGATCCGACGCCGGCGGGCGGGCGGCGGCGGGCGCGGCGTGCAAAGTTGGAGACTATCAGAGCGCCAGGCTCGCGCACTGCCGGGCGGGCGCCTCGGATTTCATGCCAGTTGCAAATACGCTCTGGGCGAGGAGTACCGAGATGATCTTCTCCGTGGGCTGGGGAGGAGGGGGCGCGGAGCCTCCTCGGTCTTCAGGGCGCATCTGAGAGTGGGGAGGGGACCAGGCATGCACGCGAGGAGCGCGGGAAGCTGGCGTGGGTCCCCGCGGGCGCCAGCGGGCGCGACCCTACCTGAAACAGCACGCAGAATCCCGCGTCTCCTTCCCTTTGCCCCGATCTGGAGGAGACGGGAAACTTGAGAGAGATAAAGAGAAAAAGAGAGAGGGAGTGAGAGTGAGAGAGAGAGAGAGAGAGAGAACGAGACTGCAGCAGCCGGGCGAGCGTGGAGCAGGCGCTGGGAAGACGAGGGGAGCGCGCGGAGCGGCGGCGGCGGCGCGAGGTGTAGAAGGAGGCGAAGGCGTTCGTAGTGGTGGTGATGGGCGGAGGAGGAGAAGGAGGAGGAAGAGGAGGAGGGGGAAGAGGAGAAGGGGGAAGAGAAGGAGGGGAAGCAATGGCAGAAGCTGGGGGGTGGGGGGGCGCGGGCTAGGCGCGGTGCGCGCAGGCGGCGGCGGGCACGAGCCCCGCGCCGGGAGAGGGAGGAGCCAGGCCTGGGGAGGAGGGCCGAGGAGGTTCCCGGCCACGCAGGGACCCCCTCCCCGCCCAGATCCCGGGCACTGACCGCCGCCCTCCTGGCACCGTCAGCGGCTCAGCCCGGGGCGACGTCGGGGGCCCCGTGCGCTCCCCGCGCCCACGCCGCACCCACGGAGAGCGGAGCCCACGCGCAGCCCCGGGCTGCTCCCGCGGCCGCCTGCCGAGCTCTCGAGAGGCACCGAGGTTCCGGGGGATCACCGGAGGGGGCACCGGGGGTGCTGGTGTGGAGTCGAAGACGCAGCGTGACCGCCAGGCCCTAGATCGCGGGTGCCGCGCCCCGCCGCGCGTCCCCCAACCGTACCCCGGTAGTGGCGCGACGCGGCTGCGAGGAGAGGTAACGAGGCGCCGCTCCCGCTGGAGGGCGAGGGGCCTGATCGCGCCTCCACGCAGTCATCGGCGCCTCCACGAAGGACAAGTTCACAGCCGGTGGCGTGGAATCTGACAGCGGGAAGTTTCTTTGATTTTTCCGGTGCCCTACTGCTATGCCGTTCATTCCTCCACACTGGGGCAATCGGGACCAGTTTCCCCCAAAGCCCCGAGGGCTGGACGCTTTCCTGGAGCAGGTCAGCGGAGTCCATCTGCGGGTCACACCCACCTTGGGAACCTCCCTTTCTGCCTCGCTTCTCCCCAACCTCTTTTCACTGGCGCCCTCCCTATCAGGCCATCAAACTCAATCAACAGTTCCAAAAAGTTTATATTACCTCGGAGTAAAAAGGGACCTGCGGGGCTTACGTCTCCGCGACTCATTCCCCAGGGGGAGATGAAATCAAGGTTTAAGGTTTTCCCCTTGAGGGCTTTTTGCTGGCAAAGAGACTTGTAATTCCAGCCCCATCTTAGACTTTCAGCGTCGTGCGTTTGATCTGTCTCATTCCTCTCCTGTTTTATCTGAGGCGATAAAATTCAAACGTGCAACTTGAACAAAAAAAGAGAGACATTTTCCTTTTTGTGCTGCACGTAAGACAAAATGTTATGCACATTCTACCAAGGCAAAACGTAGCCAGTTGTTTATCTCTTCCTGAAGTTGTTAGAAACGTTAGACACTTTAAAACGGAATGGGGGGTGGGGGGGGGGGGGCGAGAAGTATGCTAATATGTTTCTGTCGTTTTACATTCAGAGTCAATATGTGCCAAACACTTCAATTTTGTTAGTTATGCACCAAAAATTCAGATGTTTTTTCCTAGATGGTGCAGTTTTCCTAACAGGCACTGCTAATCTACAGTAAATTTTAGCTTTGCTTTGAAGATTATGTGAGGAGAGTAAAACCTTTAGGTCGTGAACATTTCCAGCTGTCCTTTTTAACCTATTAATCACCACCTTCTGGAGGAACATTGAATATGCTACTACCTAAACAAACATTTGCTCTCTTATTTGGCTGGCTCTGTGAAGAGTGGGACACCACCCAGCTCTCCCCCCAGTCATTAATATTCTTTTCCTGACTTGCCCATTGCAGAGTCTAATTGAAATTCACAAAGATAAAAAGCATGCCATTTAAAACCCTGCAACCGGGGAATCTGAACGTTTTATGCTTGGCGTGAACAGTTCACTTCCTACTGTATTTCCTATTTTCCATTTCTATGAACCAGTTTTCATTAAGATCTCTATCACTTCTCCATTTATATTACTACAAATTGTTGATATTTTAATCATGGAAGTGGAGCTCTGTGTGGTTTCTTCCCAGTCTTAATTGCCATGCCCTAACAAAATGTCCCTTTGATGAATGTGTATTCTTTTGTAACTACATTCATATATTATTTACCATGATGGCCTTTTCCTGGATTCTGATACCAAATTATATATGTTGGTTTTATTTGCTTTCTTTCAAAATTTCTATCAGTTGGAATGATTTGTTCTGGAAAAAAAAAAAAAACAGCTTTTCCCATTTACACCCCTTATTAAATTTGTAATTTCATGGACATGTAACCCACTTATGTGAAACTTCACAAAGTTCAAGCTGTTTTGGATTATTTTCACCATTTTCTTTTTTATTTAAGCATATGTTAGAATAGCCCACAGATTTAGGTCTGCATTTACTGGAGAAAGACCCATAGTAAAAACTATATTTAAACATTTTCATTATAAAATCCTGATTTTTAGTTCTCACTCAAAAATGTTTTGCAATTTTATTGATGTTGGATAGCTGTAACCTAAACTTCAAAGCACAATAAAGGAAAAGGAAATCAGAAAAGCAGATTGCAAGCAGCAGACCTCTACTTTATAGCTATATCTGTACTGATATTTCACTGTATTACTAGGTCAGTCAAATTTTTTTGGAAATTTGGAGGACAGTCCAGCTTCCCCAAATATCTGACAAATCCAGCCTGATTTTCTCCTCTGCTCTTTGTGATAGAGTGCAGGTTAACTGCCTGAGATTTGAAAGCCAGCCTGTGTAGGTCGTGACTAAGCGCTTCCCACCCACTCCTTTTGGAGCATGTCCCAAGGCAACCAATCCTGGGAAAGAATTGACAGCTAATTGGTTGCCAGTAAATCCATCCCCACCCAGGCCTGGGCAGTGCAAAGCCTTCTGTTTTGAACGTGCTTAAATTACTGCCCAACAAATTAGAGTGGAAGGGAGTGGTCACTTGTTATATAGTCCCTATCCCCAACACTCAATACCCTAAGGAAATTTTCACATGAAGACCAATAATTTTTTTAAAAAGCTGAAGAACTGGGGGATCTTTGTTTTGTGTACTTTTATTTCCTAATGTCTCACAATAGTGCATAATTTTTTAAATTGTTACAAAAACCACTGCTGTTTTTGAACAGTTATTTTGTAGAGGATTCAGTTTTAGGGCCTAGTTGTCATGGTTCTACTGATAACTACTAGTTTTTAAGACCTAGGGGGCTTCATGAATCTTTAAGCTTTCTAAAAGGTAATAGGTATATAAAAGTATATATAATATACATACATATATTATTTATAAGCATATAAGCACCTATAAACAGATGTGTAGATAAACCGATATATATCTCCATTAATAAAGGGAAACATGAGAATTTCTACAGAAAGCATTTAGCCTTTCTACTACATGATTCGTGGTGATTTTTACATGCCTTGAAGCGAAATAGCAGAATCACTTCAAGAATAGTATCTCACAATATTTAAATTTTTAAAAATACCTACATATATATTCCATATATGTTGTATATACTTAAACAACATATCATTTTATGTAATTCATTCAAATGAAAATATCAGTTTATGAAAAATTAGGAGCTAAAGCACAGGTTATGCTGTTTTCAAATAATTAAATACTATATTGTACTTTCTCCCTGCATGCCTTACTAATTTTAAAATGTTCTTGAAGTATAGATCTGTTCTCACATGTGTACCACATTACCAAAAAAGCAAAGCAAAATGTGGAGCAAATACCTACTTGGCAATTCTCAAGTCAAAATCAAGGCTTGGTCAAGCTCTGTTTTTCCCAAGAATTACATTTAGATATAGAGTTAGGCCTCAAGAGTCTGAAAGAAGAGACAGCTGGAAAGTGGGAATAACTAGTCTTATAAACAAATAATTCCAAAACTAATCTCTTACATTAATGTATCTAGGTCACATTTCATTAGAGCTAAAAATACCATGTATACTAGCTTGGATAAACTATGCACATTGCCTTCTTCAAATAGAGTCAGTAACTCTGTTTATAAAGTAATTTTGCAAATCCTGATCCAACTTGCAAATCAAAAATATCAAGCATTCAGGATAATATGGTGGTTTCTGAGATTTTAAATACTATTTACATCCTCACACAGACACAGAGTAATTTGAAAGCTAATGCTTTTGCCTTCCCTTTGTGAAATTATAGGTGGAATTTAATTTTAGATTATTTAATTGCTTTCTAAAACAATGATAAAACTCTTATTAATTCAAGCCCGGATTGCGTCATTGAAAACATTCATGTTTAATGAATATATCCATATATACAGCAGCTTTTATCTGAGACATGTCTCTTAAATAATCATGAGTGTTAAAATATTAAAAGTAATCCTGTAATGTCTTTATTTGTATAAAAGTTTAGATTCCATTATTCTAAACAATTTGCTTTAACTCACTTAATCTTCAAAAGTAAGAATTCGGGTTTTTTTTATTATTATTACTCCCATTTCACTCATGAGAAACTTTAGACAAAGATTAAGCTGATTCAAGGTCTCACAGTGCTAGAGTCGGGAGTAGAAGCCTAGCAGTATGGCTCCCAAGTTTCCATTCTTAACTAGCATACTATTTGTAATAACATCTCGTCGTGCAAACATATGTAGAAGAAGCCAACAACAATTATAACAACAAAAACAGAAAATAGAGGAAGTCCAGAACCCAATTTGAGCCCCTTTACAGACATCTCAGGTGGGATAAGATGGGTCCTAACTGAAGGAATATTCCAATATTGTTTATAGAATCAAAACTCTTCCATCTTCAGAGGAAAAGAAGCTACATATCGTGAAGATATAAATGAAAAATATAATCAAGCTATGGACATATTATGGTCAGTTGAGAGACAAAAAAAAAGAAAATAGAAACCAATTTTGTCTAAGAAAAACTGAATAATGCTATGGCAAATTAATTATGGATGCTGCTGGGTTCAGTGGCTCAGCCTGTAATCCCAGCACTTTGGGATGCCAAGGTGAGTGGATTGCCTGAGCCCACAGGTTCAAGACCCACCCAGGCAACATGGTGAGACCTTGTCTCGACAATAAATCAAAAATTAGCTGGGTGTGGTAGCACACACCTGTAGTTCCGGTTACTTGGAAGGCTGAGGCGGAAGGATTGCCAGAGCCCAGCAGGTCGAGGCTGTGGTGGGCAGGAGTGTGCCACGGCACTCCAGCCTGGGCGACAGAGTGAGATTCCAACTCAATAAATAAATAAATAAACTAAATGATTTAAAAAGTAGATTATTTCTCCTTGGTAGAGACTTTCTGTGTTTGTCAGAATACAAACACAGAAAGTGTTTGCTCATACATGCTCAATAAATAATTGCTGATCTCTGTAAAGTTAAGCACTTTGGGATATAAATTTGAAGTCTTGGTTCCAGGGTTAAAGATGGCCTGACCTTGAGCAGTCCCAGTTATGACATATGCTAGGAACTCCCAAAGCTCTTTCTATCTCTAAGTATCCGTAACTGTCTATCACTGCCTAGAAACCATTTTTTTTCTCCTCAAAAGGCATCTCTTCTGGTGTTCTCTGTCTTACCATCTTCTCTCCATCCAAAATCCTGAAAAGTAGGAGTCATTCATTCTAGATTTTTTCTGAACACTCCAACAGTATGACACACAAACATTTACTATTTCTGAGAAGTTACCTCCTCTAGATCCATTAGCTGATCCATTCTGTGATCATCAATTGATCCATTCTGTCCATCATCATCCATTCTGGCTTTATCTCTGTCCTCACGTGGACCGCTATAGTACCAACAAACAGTAGCCTACTAACAAGTTTCTCTCCCTCTGATCTTCACTTCCTCCAGTTTGTCCTCCACAGGGCCAACAAGAGTCTTTCTAAAACAAATTTTGATGGTGTCACTCAATCATTTCAAATCCTTTCGTGGTAACAGTATAAGCTACAAACTTTTGCAAATCATATTTGATTTCAGCTTGTATCTCCAGCTTCAACTCTGCTTTCCACATGCATCTCATCACACACATACATACATGCATAACCAGCATGGATTCCTCAAGCATCATCCCTTCCTCGATGCTGCTACAAATATAATTCTTTGTACTTATCCCAGTGGTTTCATGTCTCTCTGGTTTTTTTTTTCTCATTGTCCTCTCCAGCTGGAATGCCGCTTTCACACTGTCTATTTGGTGAACACTTCAAGCTTTAGCCCCATAAGCTATTTCTTACCCTTCGAGGTAAAATTAGCCATACCTTACTTTGTACTTCTGCTGATTTTAGCATAGACGTTTCACATTAAACCTAGAATATTCACGTGAACTTATTAACTTTTTTTAATCACATTAAGTTAGAGTGGGCTGCTATAACAAACTACCACAGAATGGGAAGCTTTTAAACAGCATAAATTTACCTTGCACAGTTCTGGAGGTCAGGAAGCTTGAGATGCAGGCACTGCCTGATTTTGTGTCTGGTGAAGATCTGCTTAATGGTTCATAGATTGTGCACTCTTGCCTTGTCCTCACATGGGGGAAGAGGGTGAACTAGCTCTCTGTAGCCTCTGTGACAGGGACACTAATCCCATTTATTACAAAGCACCTCCCAAAGGGGGTTTCAACATATGAATTTGGTAGAAACACATTCAGATCATAACACTCACCCTGTAAGACTGTGAGCCCTTTAAAGACAATCTAAATCATCTTTTCATGTGCACAGACAGATATAGGTATGTATAATCTTTCAGGAGGTTCTTAAGGAATGAATGAATGAATGAACGAACAACCTGATGAAGTAATTAGAACAGACATGAGCATCTGTACCCTCATAGGTGATATTGTTTGGATATTTGTTCCCTTTAAATCTCATGTGGAAATATGATTCCCAATATTATAGATGGGTCCTAGGGGGAGGAGTTTGGGTCATGGGGACAGAGCCTTCATGAATGGCTTGGTGCTCTCCTGGAGGTAATGATTGCATTCTCACTCTCTTAGTTCCTGAGAGATATGATTGTTTAAAAGAACCTGGCAACCCCACCCCTTCTTCCTCTCCCATGTGACATCTGCTCCCTATACCCACTATGAGTGGAAGTGGCCCGAAGTCCTCACCAAAAGCAGGTGCTGGCACCTACCTCACTTCTTATACAGACTGAAGAACTGTGAGAGCCCAGTGAACCTCTTTTCTTTATAAATGACCCAGCCTCAAGGATTCCTTTAAAGCAACGCAAAATAGACTACAACAATATGTATGTGGGAATCATAACACTTCCTTCAGAGGAAATGAGATGTAACAGAGAGTTGTGGGGGAGAGCTCAGGCTCTGGTTCTTAATCTTACTTCTATTTCTTACTCACTATGCAACCTTGGACAAGTTCCAGAGCCTCACTATGTCTGTCTTTGTTTTCTTACCTGAAGAATAAAAGTAATTGTAGAACCTACTTTTTACGGTCAACATGAGTACTCTAGGAGTGGATGTTGTGCACAAAACACCACCACCTGGATCATAGACAATACCATTGAGTGTTTGCTGATATTGCTGAAGTATTTGAAAGCTGTTAGATCACTGCCTCCACATTTAGCAGGTGAGATTTAGTTGCATTTACAGTCCTTGCATTTATTGACTCTTTTGGCTTTCATCTTTTCCCGTGAGTGTGTTCCATCCGCTCTTTCCCACCCACACTCAAGCTCCCACCTTCACAGAATGGTCGAGCAGAGCCCAACACACATACCTACATTCCCTTATGTTGCCTTATTTTTTCTTTCTCAGGAAAACATTGTTTCCCTCATTCCCTCTTTCTGTTCTGCTCTTTTTTTTTCTTCTGTCCTCCTTTTAGTATCCCATGCCCTCCTTTCTGTTCCAACTCGGCCTGTTTCCCTCTTTTGTGAGTTCTCCGGTGTCCCCTTTTCCTCCCTCCCTTTCGTTAGTGCTCAGATATAACAAACATCTGCATTTGTGTATACGCTCATCTTTTGGCATATGGAAACATGTATGTTTATGAGTGCACACAGATAAGCAAGTGTCTATTTAGGCGGATGGTAATGTGAGCGCCTGTGCTGCATGCATGAGGACATCCTTGTCTGTGATTCTGTGTGCGGGTCTTGGGATAAGCAGTGCTATTAAATCCACTCAAGTGTATTATATCGGTCCATATATTAATTGAATTGAAAGTCAAGTGACTTTTTTTTTTTGAATTGGCTGCTGATTTGCCAGAATTTTTTTTAATTGCCACACGTTGAGTTTTTTTTGTTTTTTGTTTTTTTTTGATGAGGCCCATATCTGTAACATTCAAACAGCCAAATTCACTTGTCAATGTGGAGGCCTCCGGTTGGCCCTCCCATCCATGCCCTAGCATGAAATACAGTTTAGAATTGCTCTGCCTTCTTTTTTTGTGACTTCTGTGTCTCCAGTATCTTTGTGACAGTCAGTTGGAAGAAGGAAATATGAGAACTTCCTGCATTATGAATTAAGGGCTAACCATAAATCCTTAAAGGATTTGATGGGAGGCCGTGGAGGAAGGCATTTTAAAAGAGGCTAACATTGGTGCTGTCCAGCAAATATTGACCATTATCAGCCTGGATGTATGCATAGATTACATTTCCTCACTCCCCTTGAAATTAGAGAGTGGAAATTAGAGTGCTGATGGAAATTGCTCTCACTAACGATAGGTGAGCAAAACAGACGTAGACCATTTCCAGATGGAAATTAGATGAGTGAGTGTTGGATACACCATGCTGTCTCCCTCTCTATTACCTGATGATGACCAGTGATAAGCCACATGGTGGTTGCTCCATGGGTCCTTGAGTGAGAATGACAGATCAGAGCTCCTAGCTGACTGGTATTGGACATATAACAAGGACTGGAAATACATATTGTTGCTTTAAGCCTACAGAATAATTGATTGATTCTTACTGCAGAAAGATGAAAAGAAAATGAAGGTTTTTTAAAAACAAATTCTATTTTGTTTTAATATCAAATATTGAGTGATAGAATGACCTATAACATAATTTCTGGCAGGGAAGATTTTCTAAAAAAAATCCCAAAATCACAGCCCATAATTAGCTGCTTGCCTAAGTCTAAACCGATTGATTTCCTAATTTTGGTAGGATTTGTGGCCCCCATCTCTTACCCGTTCTTCTTTTTCTTTCTCCACCTGCATGCCCAGAGAGGCTGAGAAAAAGTCTGAGGTTTTTCTTGACAAACATTTCTTCTAAACCTGTTTCCTCCTTCCCTGCAGTGGCACAGACATTGGGTAGGTGGGTGATATTCATTGAGTTCCAACAGAAGCTCCGATTATCCAAACATCTGACAGGTATTAGAAATGCAATGGAAAATGATTTTTTAAAAGGATAAAGAAAAGAGGCCTGATGGTGCTAGCAAGTTCTAGATGCTAATGTAAAAGAGATACGGATAAGAAAACTGGTCCTGAGTTGAAATTCTTGTTAGGAATCTATCTCCATATTTCCGCTACATAAAGACAAACAAAAGAAATTGACAATGACCTAAAAATACAGTGTGAGAACTTCAAAGCCATTTTCAGAGATTTTCGACAAGGTAGAAAAGGCCAGTTAGTCACAGATTTTAATGTGAATTCTATTGTTGTCATTGCATAATTCAATGGAGCAAAAATTTGGGGGCTTAAACTGCTTTTAGCTAGTCAATCAACATCATTCAAGTACAAACCATTACAACAATTTAACATTCAAATTGTGAGAAGAAAAATTTTTTTGTCTTTAATAAGCCCTGGAGGGAGCTGAAGCTATGACTTTTCTCTCCTTCTCTCCCTCACTGTGCTTCTCATGTGTTAGGTGCTCAAAAAACATTAATAGAAAAAAGGATGGATGAGTGAATATATACATGAGTAAATTAATAAATGAATGCAAGGTTGAAACAAAAATACTTAAAGGTCATGCACAGTTCCTCACCTGTTCTCCCCTTTTCCATTTTGACCTGCTCCAGCCTGGCATCCATGCAGCAGACCAAGTAATCTTTCCAGAATCCAGATCTGGAGATCTCACTACATCACTTAAAATTCTTCAGATATTTCCTATGAGGATGAAACTCTGATCTTTTTTCTCTTGTCCAAATTCCTAACCAAGAAACCTGGGGAGTTACATCCTACAAACCATTAAGTTTCATCAGATGGGTGTTTTACTTAACCCATATAGTGTGGCTTGCTTTCCAACCTGACTCTGGCATAACATCACATGACAGATAAGAAGGAAATGCCTACATATGAATCTTCAGGTTGCGAACTTTCAAAGATGTGAGCGTGCGTTTTGCATGTTCAGTCACAAAAATTGGTTCACGTGCCTGATGTCAATTGTCACGTGTGTGCATGCTCTACAAGTGGTTGTGCCTTTGTGTCTTTACTGTATGGGATTATATAGAATACAGTAGTACAGTATCCTTATTTCCAAGCCCAGGATGTCCAGAAGTAAGCATGAAAGCAGCAGTGATATACCTGTTACTGTACAATAAAAATATTTTATCTCAAAATGTTTCTTTGACATATTTTGAAATAGCCCTGCAAAGTCATGTCTTAGGGAAATTTGCATCTGAAGAGAATATCCTTTCCAAGGAAGAGTCTGTCAGCTTTTCAGACATTTACAGCCTGTTCTTTCTGAACCCTGCTACTTAGAGGCTTCATCTACATAACAAGAACCTTGACATCCATGACCCCCTTATCTTAACTCAAGCATTTCTTTCAAACAGACTTCTAAATCTTCAGAACTGTCTTAACTCTTTCAACCAGTTGCCAATCAGAATATCTTTGACTCCACCTATGACCTGTAAGCTCCTGCTTCACCACCTCCCCACCTTCCCTGGCTGAACCAATATCAACCTTACTTGTATTGATTTTCATCCTTGCCTGTAAACTTCTGTTTCCCTGAAATATATAAAACCAACCTGTAACTCAAACATCATGCGTTCTCAGGACCTCTTGGGGTTGTGCCGGGGGCCAAGATCACTCAGAATAAAACTCTTCAAACATACTTCAGCAGAATTTGGATTTTTTTCCCATCATTACTTATTTCTCTCAAGGTCAAGACTAGAATCCTTAACATGGCCAGTGTCCTGTATGTCTTAACTCCTATCTGGTCTTGAACTATGGTTGCCCTTGCTCCATGAACACCTGCCTTCTTTCAGTACCTGGAATATGCCAGCTTCCCACTGGCATTTCTTCTCCTGCCATAAGGTGTTTGAAAGGACAGACTGAGAATGAGAAGCCATTTTTCATCTTGTTCTTAAACTCTGACACAATGATGAGAAAGTAGAAGCTATGCTTTTGGAGAAACGCACACTTTTTAGGTAAAATTAACTTTACCAACTTTGTCTTTTTAGAAACAGACTTCCAGGTATCAGAGGTATCTCATAGTGGCAATCAAGCGTGCCTAGAGTAAAGGGAATTTACAAGGCCTAAGACATCATGCATTGGGCAAGGACTGTAAAAGTCACTCAGCCTGTAATCTCGCTCCTTGGGAGGCTGAGGTGAGTGGATTGCCTGAGCCCGCAGGTTCGTGACCCGCCTGGGCAACTTGGTGAGACCTCATCTCTACAATAAATCAAAAAATTAACCGGGTGTGGTAGCGCGCGCCTGTAGTTCCAGCTACTTGGAAGGCTGAGGCAGAAGGATCGCCGGAGCCCAGCAGGTCGAGGCTGCGGTGGCAGGGAGCAGCCACTGCACTCCAGTCTGGGCGACAGAGTGAGACTCCAACTCGGGGAAAAAAAAAAGTCATGAAACTTGTAATTACAAAAGTTATAACCGCTCAGAGGGAGAGCAGGTAGGGATTTGATCTTCCAGTAAATTGGGCACTTTCTACAGGGAAGCCAAGGATCCCCTGAAGCTACCCACAGGGAATGCCTAGGAGATAAAGGGAGGAATACCCTCCATTAGGTCTAAGGAATGTTGTTTGGGAAGGTGCAGGAGAATTAGAATCCTTGTCACACCCTTCTCTAGGGGCTATGATAATGTGGACAGACATTAGTGGGTCTCTGTGTCACAGGTTCGCCAAGACATCCACAGGTGGTCGACAAGGAAGTCACAGCATTCACAGCAGTCACGTGCAACATCTCCAAGAAAAGGATTTAAACCAGGACTCTGGAGGGTTAAACGGCCACACTCACCTAAGAGTGTAGGCCCACACCCTGTCTGTGGGGGCGAACTTTTCTTAAATAAATCTCTTCTCTCACCTCTGTGTGTCGCAATTCTTCGCGATCTACTCGGATCTCTGGGTTGCCAGCGTACACCTCCGACTTGCCAGCCCCGGCAGTGCTGCGCGCCTCCCTGTGCCTCTCGACCCTCATCCTGTTCGTCCAGTACCCTAACAGTGTTTTTATCACATGTTCCCTCTGCTGGAAACCTTCTACTCCCTCCATTCACTTGATTTGCACCTATTCATCATTCATGGCAAAAATTAAGAAGCATTTTCTCAAGAAACCTTCTCTGACAGAAACCTCACCACTAGTCTTTGTTACGTTCCTTGGTAACGTGTGCTTTCTTTTAGATAACTTGTCTCCATTAAAAAAAAATCATTGCATATGATTATTTGATTAACAACTGTTCACCAATCATGCTGTATATTCCATGAGTTCAAAGACCATGCTTATTTTTACTTAATCAATGTATCTCTGTGAATTAGTGCTTTGCCTGATTCAGAGTAAATACTTGATAAAATAGTTGTTGGAAAAAAAGAAAGAAAATAACAAAAGAATGTATAACAAACATACATTCTTCATATAATTCATATAATGTTACTTTCCAGCTAACGTCTCCTATCCCTAAAATTAAATCTACAGTTCAATAACTTGGATCGTTTTCATGGTCATCAATAATCTATTCAGAAATAAGACTTTTGTTTTTTTGTTTTTGGTTTTTTTGAGTTGGAGTCTCACCCTGTTGCCCAGACTGGAGTGCAGTGGCCGCTCCCGGTCACCGCAGCCTCGACCTGCTGGGCTCCAGTGATCCTTCCGCCACAGCCTTCCAGGTAGCTGGAACTACAGGGGCGCGCTACCACGCCCGGCTAATTTTTTTGATTTATTGTAGAGATGAGGTCTCGCCAAGTTGCCCAGGAGGATCTCGAACCCGTGGGCTCAGGTAATTCACTCACCTCGGCCTCCCAAAGCGCGGGATTACAGGCTGAGCCACCGAGCC
>CAUYQG010155520.1:0-31528 GCA_963574415.1 Tarsius wallacei
AAAGGGTTAAAGTGTCAAGCATGGTGGCTCATGCCTATAATCCCAGCTCTTTGGGAGGCTGAGGTGAGAGGATTGCCTGAGCCCACAGGTTAGAGGCCAGCCTGGGCAACTTGGGAAGACCTCATCTCTGCAATAAATTAAAAAATGAACCGAGCACGGTCATGTGTGCCTGTGTTTCCAGCTACTTGGAAGGCTGAGCCCCGCAGTACAATGCTGTGGTGACCGTGAGTGTGCCACTGCACTCCAAGCTTGGCAACAGAGTGAGACTCCCACTCAACAACAACAACAAAAGAAAGGGTGATAGTAAACTTTTCCCATTCAATAATTACTTTAAACACCTGAATCACTTAAAATGGATGATGGATTCACAAAAATCAAGATCTAACCATGCGCTGTCTTTAAGAGATTTATTTTAGCTCTAAAAAGTCAAACAAGCTGAGAGTAAGAAAAGGGAAAAAGGTACAGTACATCTCCCATATACAGGCCAGTTTCACTATGAGAACACATCCAACAAGGTTATCTTAGATACTTAGCTAACACAATTTTCTATATAGCTATGCTGTAACAGGTGTATATTTTTCACATACAAAAAATTGAAAACACCCAAACATAAAAAAGAAACAATAAATCAACATGAAAAATAAAGAAGAAAATTGCTTATGTAATTGGAAATGCAAATGCATGTTTGCAATCTTTGGAAGCTCACAACTTGAAGGTTCATATGTAACAGACTTACTGTATTCTACATATATAGTACCAAAAGAAGACAGGATTGCCACATTATATCACACAAAACACACAGTAAGTGAAAACTGTTACAATAAGCAAAGAATGGTATAATATAAAAGGGTCAATTTACTAGGAATGTATAGCTAGTAGTGATGTGAATGCAACTTATATCATGGTTGCCAAACATATGGAGCAAATATTGACAAAGCAAAAAACACACAGCAAACTGAAAGAATTCAATAGTCCATTTTCAATAATGAACAGAAATGCCAGATAAGAGATGAATAAGCTAATAGAGGACTACATGTGAGGCTGAGGTGGGAAGATCTGAGTCCAGGAGGTCAAGGCTAGAAGCCATGCTTGTACACTCTAGCCAGAAATAGCAGAGTGAGACCACATTTCAAAAGGGATTTACAAGTTTAGTATCATTGTCAATTCTACCCACAGTAATATAAAATTCAATGTGATTTCTATGAAAATTCCAATACTTTTCTTTGCAAAAATTATTATTTTTAAAATTCTGGATGGGCTCAGTGGCTCAGGCTATAATCCCAGCACTTTAGGAGACTGAGGCAAGTAGATTGCCTGAGCCTGCAGTTTAGGACCAGCCTGGGCATCCTGATGAGACCCCGTCTCTACAATAAAACTCAAAAATTAGCCATGCATAGGAGTGTGCACCTGTAATTCCATCTACTCGGAAGGATCACTGGATTCACAGCTTGTCAACACTGGGGTGACTGTGAGCATGCCACTGCAGTCCAACATGGAAGACAGAGTGATACTCCACTCAAAAAAAAGTTTAGATTCTAAAATTTACATAAGATCTCAAGGATTATAAATACTCAAAACAGTTGTGGCAAAGAGGAGCCAAGTTAGAGGCATCACACTTCCTGATTTTTTTTTTTTTTTTCGAGTTGGAGTCTCACTCTGTTGCCCCGACTGGAGTGCAGTGGCCGCTCCAAGCCACCACAGCCTTGACCTGCTGGGCTCTGGCGATCCTTCCACCTCAGCCTTCCAAGTAGCTGGAACTACAGGTGTGCGCTACAATGTCCGACTAATTTTTTGATTTATTGTAGAGATGAGGTCTCGCTTGCCCAGGCGGGTCTCGAACCCGCGGACTCAGGCAATCCACTCACCTCAGCCTCCCAAGGCGCAGGATTACAGGCTGAGCCACTGAGCCCGGCTACACTTCCTGATTTTAAAATATACTACAGGCAGGGTGTGGCAGTGCATGCCTATAATCTCAGCACTCTGGGAGACTGAGGTGAGAGGATTGTCTCAGTTCACACCTACACAATGAATCAAAAATTTAGCCTGGCATGGTGGCACATGTGTCTTTCCAGCTACTTGCAAGGGTGAGGCGGAAGTATCTCCTGAGCCCAATAGGTCAAGGCTGCAGTGGCCATCAGTGTGCCACTGCACTCCTGTCTGGGTGAGAGTGAGCCTCCAACTAGCCCCCCCAAAAATTTTACAAAGTTACAAAAAGAAAAACAATGTGGTACTGAAATAGAGGAATAAACAGATAATGAAACAACAGAAAACTTCAAAATAAACCCCTACGAATATAATTAAATGACCTTCAATGTGGTTGACGTGAACAAACAATGAGGAAAAAACGGGTTATTTAACAAACGGTGTTGTAAAACCGGTAGTAGAAAAAGGAAAATAATATAAAGGACTCTTCCAACATACAAAAAATGATCTAAAATGATAAAGGACAAATGTAAAAACTATAAAGTTATTAGAATCAAATATAGGATGGAGATTAAGACACTGATCTTGACAGCACTTCCTTAAATCTGGCATCAAAAGCATTAGCAACCAAAAAAAGTACAATGGAACTAATGAATCAAAGTAAAAAACCTTCACATAATGGGAAACATTCAGTGGAGCAAATGTGTTTCCTAAAGAATGAGAGAAAACATTTGAAGTTTACATATTTGATAAGAGTTGATATTCCGAATATGTAAGTAATTCCTAAAATTCAACAGAAATTGAATAACATGATTTTTAAAATGGACAAAGAGAAGAATATTCACTTTTCCCAAGATCTACAAATGACAAACAACCATTTCTTTCTTTTTTTTACTTTTTTAGAAAGCAAGATTTGGGGCACACCTATCAACAAGGGTACCTGCACAATGCATATTTGAATATCTAACCCTTCATGGTACTCCACAATTTTAAAATAAAAAAATTAAAGGTGAAAAAAAAAGAAAGAAAAATAAGACAGGGAAGAAGGTAGGGAGTGCCGGTTGGGGGGTGGGAGCCATTTCTAGCAGAATGATTGGGAAGGACTCTGAAGTGACATCTGAGCAAAGAACCAAAAGAGATCAGGAAGCCATCCAAGCAGATTATCTAGGAAAGAAGCATTCTTGTCAGAGAAAATAGCAAGTGCAGAGGTCCTGAGGTAGAAGGGAAGTTTGTGTGTCCTGGGGTTAGCAATGAGAAGTGTGACCAAAATAGACTAAGTAAGGGAAAAAGCAGTAAGAGGTGAAAGCCTAGACTATCAAAGGCTATTGAGAAGACTGACCATTATTCCAAAGAAGATGAGAAAACGTTGGAAAGTTTTTGAGCAAAGGAATGGGAAGATCTGACTTACATATAAATAGCATCAGGCTGATTGCTGTCATAAGAATGAACATAGGAGCTGGACACAGTGGCTCACACCTGTAATCCCAGCATTTTGTGAGACTGAGGCTGGAGGATTTCTTGAGTCCAGGAATTCGAGACCAACCTGGGCAATATAGTGAGATCTTGACTCTACCAAAAAAAAAAAAAAAAAAAAGTTAAAGACATAGCCAGGGTGGTGACACATACTTGTGGTCCCATCTCCTTGGGAGGCTGAATGGAAAGATCACTTAAGTCCAGGATACTGAGTCTGCGGTGAGCCATGATCACGCCGCTGCACTCCAGCCTGGGTGACAGAGTGAGACCCTGATTCAAACAAAAGAAAAAGAAAAGAAGAAGAATGGACATAGAAAGCAGGGATGGAAAAAAGGAAAACAGTGAGTGGGCCATTACCTTAATCCAGGTGGGAAGAGAAAAAGAAAGAAATGGTAGAGCACTGGTTTGCTCAACATGCCAGAAACTTGAGCGTGTCCCCGGGCTGAGGAGAAGGAGTAAGGAGGCTGGCAGAGGCTGGAGAGACGAGAGAGTGAAAAGATGGGGGACAAGGTCGAGAGGGGCAGGAGGAAGTGGCTTGGAGGCTTACATTCCCAAAACCCTTCTCACTGATGACTAGGTGACCCGACCTACCACCCATAACCAGGCAGGTGATGGTAACTTGCACAGGAGGGCTGTGCAGCAGATGAGAAGGGTTTGATTTCAGATGCATTTTGAGATAGAGAGTCAAGAGGATTTGCTCATGGATCAAAAGTGGGGTTTGAGAGGAAAAAAGAGTCAAGGGCCACTCCCAAATGTGCCTGGTCAATTAAAAGGATGGTATCGCTATTCACAGAAATGGCAAGCTAACGGGAGGACGGACTTGGAGGGAAAGCACGCGATTGCTGTTCTGGACGTGCTGATTTTGGGATGGCTTACTCCCATACACATGTATGTCAAGGGGGCGTGGTTACACTTATCTGGAGGTCAGTGAAGAAGTCTAAGCTGTATCTATCCGTTGGGGTTTATTAACACAGAGACTGATTTAAAGCCATAGGACCAGATGAGATCAGCAGGAGAGGGAGTTAGCGGCACGAGGACAAAGCCTGCTTCACAAGCTGCACTAGGTACAGGTGAAACTGAGCCCTGGATAGGTGGCCACTGTGACTTGAGGGATGAGGGAGGTTACACGAGAGAGAATACATACAGAACAGTGTGGAACGAGAGGCTTCGGGGAGAGATGTATTCTGGGATTTCTAGCTTCTTGTGATGACTGAGGCAAACAGGAGTAAGGGCATAATGAAATGAACCTTGATTCTGTGGAAGGCTGTAGGGTAATCCAGAAGCCTGTGGAATTCTGGGACCCCCGCTTTATTTCTGCCCATACTTCGGTTAAGGTCAGGGCTAAAGATAGGTGATCCTCTCTGGAACACACAGAGCTTCTTGGTTGTTTTTTTTTTTCAACTCTTTGAAAAGTTAATTTGAGGTTGTTATTATTGTCTCCCTTCTGCAGATAGATAAAACTGCAGTTCAAAGATTTAAGTAATTTACTCAAATTTACTAGATTATAAAAACCAGATCTGGGATCATGCTTTGACTCTTGGTCAGGTGCTCGATACATGTAATATAATAGTTGCACTTGTGGGGCGGGGGGGATGTGTATGGGGGGGTGTTAAATCCCTCATGTGGGTCAAATCTGTTAGGCATTCTATCTATCCGTCTACAACCTCACAACCACTTTGCAATCTAGATGTTATTACTCCCATGTTAGAGGTGAGAAAATTAAGTCCTAAAAGAGTGAATTCCTTCAATTGCATCATGCTTCTCATGAAAGGTGATGGGTTTTATGGTTTCCTCCCCGGCAATCTGTCATTCTCATAATACCCGCTATGTTTTACACCATCTAGCTGCATGCCCCTTTCCATTATCGTGGCCTGGTCACCATCTGCCAGGCCCCATTTGACCTCACTTACCTTCCTGCCCGACCCATTAAATCACTACAGTAAGTGGCTGTAGATTGTTCTCACGGTTCAAGATTGTTCAAGATGGTTCTAACAGCTCTCTTCCTACTCCAGGCCCCGTGCAGTGTGCATTTGCAACTCCCCTAGTAAGAGTTGAGTCCCCTTTCCCCATCCCTTGAAACTGGACTGACCTTTTCATTTGCTTGGACCAGGCAGAGATGATGTAGGGCCAGTGCTAACCTGAGCCTCAAAAGAACCTTACTGGTGTCCACTCTCTCTAGGAATCCAACCCTGCAACCATGTGAACAAGCTGGGCTGGTCTTCTGAAGGACTGAAGACCTTGGGAAAAGAGATGAGCTAGCCCAGCAGAGGCCAGGTGAGATATATAGCCCATAATCGGCCCAGCTGCTGACTATCAGGCGAAAAGCAGCTCAACCAAGCTCAGCCAGGCCCGGCTGGGTCAGGAGAATCACCCCATCAACACACAGGGCAGAAGCCAAATAAATGGGTTTTGTTTTAAGCCACTAAGTTTTGGGATGCTGAGCTAGCAGCAATAATTAATGAATAGTGTCACCCTATTTTATTCTTCCCCTACCACCAACAGTCTTCCATCCCATATCCCAGAACCTGAACATTGCTATAAAAAAATTTAATTTGCAAATGAATTTAGGCTTCCTTTAGGTCTCTGAAACTGCTCAGCATTTCATCCCCTTAAGATATTTCCCAGAATACTTGTTATACACTTTCCAAACATGCTGTCAGGAGATGGAGGAAGTTTTCAATTTTTCAGCTGGGGGAGTTGGGAGAAGAGAGAGATGGGAACAAGGGTGAAGGGGGAGAAACAAGCTTTGGAGAAGGCACATCTTTTTGAAATCAATGATTTATTGAATTGACAAATAAAAATTACATGCAGGCAGTCCTCTGTATCTGTAGGTTCATATCCATGGATTCAACCCACCAAGAATCAAAAACATTCAAATAATAATAATAATAAAGAACACCACAATAGAAATACAAATTTTTAAAAAATATAGTATGACACCTATTTCACAGTATTTCCACTGTATTAGATATTATAAGTAATCTAGAGAGGATTTAAAGTGTACGGGAGGATCACATAGGTTAGATGCAAACACTGTACCATTTTATGTCAAGGACTTGAGTGTCTGTGGGTTTAGGTATCAGGGTACCTGGAATCAGTCCCCTGTGGATACGGAGGAATGACTGTATATTTATTATGAAAAGCATGTTGTTTTGAGGGGAAAAAAATCTTTCCCTTATGCTGGTTGCTCCGTAGGAAAGGCTAGGTGAAGGCAGGAAATAATGAGGTAGAGAAGAGGGAACGTGGGGAGCTCATTTCTGGTGGCCTCAATCTTCCAGATGAAATACACCACAAGTGGTAGGGATAGAACCATAACCTCTCAGGCAGGGTGTGCAACTATAGAGCTGGAGTGCAAGCCCCTCCTTTCAAGCACCCACTAGAGGCATCATTCATCGACTATGCAGTTCGCCTCTGCTGCAGTTAGGTGCAGTCTCAATCCAGCAGGCCCCCTTGGTCCCATCCGCAGTCCAATCAGTTAGATCCTGAAATGAAACCAAGGAGAAAATCTGCTCAAATGTGGACTCGGAGCTTTGCCAACTGCTCGCTCCATTCTCAACAAAGAATCAGAATCAAGTACAGAATGGAGTCGTCATGGACACAGAGCTGGGCTTCCTTAAAGAGGGATGGTACTCATGCCAGGAGGATGGAAACCTCACACGAACAGCTCTCTTCCCTGGTATCTCCACCCACCCTCTGCTGTCTGCAGAAGGGAGGCAGAGAAATTGCCCTTGGAAGGGCAGTTGGAAATCTCCTTTATTATTTTCTTAATGGTTTGGTCCCTGTTTTAAGTAGCTCCATTTCAAGAGGTGTTTTGACTGTGATCTATACTTGGGCATATAGAAACTTGCACATATAAAACCCAATAGTTAGAGGAGACAGGGAATTAGTCTGACTGTTCAAGGAGGGCTTCCCTGAAGAACGGCATTCTGTGCATTCATTTACTAGGTGGAAAATGAGGGAGAAAATTGCTCCAAGGAGAGGATGCATGCGTGAAGGCCAAGTGGCATCAAGGAATGTGGGTCCATCACTGTGAGGGTGGGAAGAAGGAGCGAAGATACAAAAGCCAGAACTAGACCAGTAGGTTGGAGTCAGATTATAAAAAACACCAACATGTGATCTGACTTGCAACAGGGTGCCGCCACGTTTTTAAAGTATTTATTTACTATAAATACTAAACATTTTACATACGTTATTCATTTGATCCTGAAGCAACACTATGAGGTAGAGAGTTATAATCCCCATTTTACAGATGAGGAAACTAAGGCACTGAAAGGTAAGCCGATCCAATGTAACCCAGATGGTAATTGATGGAATCGAGATTTACAGGTGGGTCATCGCGCTCTATAAGTCCTTTGGGGATAAGATCTATGTAGGATTATTTTTTTAAAACCCACCACCTAGAAAAATCTATCACTGTGTCTGGTATATTTCAGGCACTCAATGATCTTTGCTGCTATCAGTCAAAGACCGCTCTGCTAACTTCACATGTTCAATCTCTTTCTCCAATAACCTTAACTGGCCATAAAGCATTGTTTTATGATGGCATTTGGAGATGCTAATCCTACCAAAATTCGTCTGACTGTTCAGTGTGTACCAGGCTCAGCGTTAATCTTCTCTACAGCTGAGGCTCAGAGAGGTGGAATAATTTACCTAGAGTCACACAGTAAGTTTTTGGGCTGGGACCCCCTCTGAGGTCTGGCCAGCCCCAGCACCCACACCCACCACACATCCTGCCTCCCTCGAGACCCTCCCACCTTGTCCTTGCAGAGATGTGTCCTGCCTCAGCAGGCCCCCAGTGACAGCATGCTCCCTGACGGCTCCCCCACAGTGGAGGATGAATTTGTGAGACCCTGGCTGGGCTGTTTTGTGCAGTGACCAAGGGCACACATTTTGTTAGACATTCGGCCTGAATAAGGGGCTCAGGCCTTTAGTCTGTGGCTGCGGAACACAGAAAAGCTAACTGACCCAGAAGGGGATTGAACTTGTGACCTAGGCTTCAGAGCGCCAGGCTCTGACATCCCGGCTGCAGACATCGCACCTCCAGAGGGCTGTCTGATGGGCGACTCGCCTTGCATTTTAAATCTTGTGCCGCTTCTCCCCAAAGCCTCCTCCCCATTGCTGAAGATGAGGAAACTGAGGTTCATGCAAGAGCAGAGCCAGAAGAAAATAAATCGTGATTTAAATTCATGCCTCTGGACGCACAGCTTAGCCCGCTGAATCCCTCTCGCTTCATCTCTGCCACCTCCTTTCTGTGATTTATTTCAGGCGATGGCCCTCTGTGTATGTGTAAAAATCCCTCTGAATGCTTTCCCCTGAGGGCAGTCAATGCGTCCCTCTGAAGTTTAGCGCCAATGCTGATGTGTGCAAAGGGATGAAAAACGTACATTTTCAAGTCTCCCCAAAGCTTCCAGCCAAAAGGGGGGAAAAAAAAAAAAGAAAAAAGAAAAAAAGTTGTCCATTCCCCTTTTTCAGCCCTCACACTTCAAATGCTAATGAAAAGTGTGTTGTCTTGGGCCTTGAATAGGCCTAAAATGCTCTGGTTTGGAAGTATTTGCATACCCTCCTGAATAGGGAGGCAGCCAGCAGAGAGGATTAGGGCTACACATCAACTCCTTCGAAAAGGGGCTGACAGGGCCGACAAAAATGGAGTGTCAGCAAAAGCCTGACTGTAAGGTGGGGGGAGGAGGGGGCTCCTCCAGAAACTCATCGTTTCCTTCTTTTTTCCTGGAAAATGTTGGTAGGGATTTTTAGGAGAAAAATACATAGAACAAGTAAAATAATCCAACTATGGGAGTCTGCAGAAAGAGAGAGAGGGAGGGTGGGAAAGAGAGAGAGACAGAGATAATTTTTTTATGTATTGCTCTACTTTTTTATGTATTGCATATTTTTGGTTTTGCAAATCACCACGTGCAAACAGTTTTTAAATCTCTGGAACTGCCTATTGGATATCAACGTGTAATCACTATTCTTTTAGATTTCTAAGTAGTTTTTATTAAGTACTATTTTTGTTGGCTACTTAATCTTCCTTTGCTGTTTAATACGTTTCTCTCGCTTAGTTACAATAAGTATCGTCATGCTTTTTGATTATTTCCTTAGGATACATCCCTCCATAGTTTTTCAGGTCCAAATAGGATGGATAGCTTTATGGTTTTTTCTGTTTTATCAATTTGTGAGTTACCAATTTAGAATGCTATCAGAATGGTAAGAATTTTTCAGTTTTTCTCCAAACCTGCAATTAGTTTGAATGCTAATTTTTAATGAGTGTTTATGTTTTTAAGTTCTTAACTTTTTAATATAATTTAGCATTTCTAAATTGATATATCTTTAATTTGACTATCAATTTCTTTAACTTCCAGTTTTTCTCAGTAATGAGGATCAAAATTTTTTGTTTTGTTTATTATTTGTATTTATTTTGGATGAACTGTCTGTTTATGCCTGTTCATACCTGTTTGCTCATTGATCTATGGGGGTGCATACTTCTAAAAACTTGAGTGAGTCCTTGAAAATTATAATATGAACACTTTGGATGCAAATATATTGTCCTTGTATGTTGCTGTTTTATTGTAGTTTTATTCTTTATTATTGTATAAGCACATGTGAATCTTTATATTTTCCAACCAGTCTGTTGTTTGTGACCCCAACACGTATTTCATGTGTAGCATTGAGCTGCACTTGAGCACATGACAGTGGGCCAACTTAACCTAAAGGTGAAGGTGGAGTTGGTGAAGGTGGAGTTATGGAAGGTCATTGAACAGCCATGGGGAAAGAATTCAGTGCAGCACACCCCCACGCTTGATATCCTGGAGTCCATGACATGTCTGACATCCCTCTCTGTCTTGCTATAGAACTCACTCTGCAATCACCAGCAGATTGGGTAACTGCAGGAGAGTCTGGTTTACAGCTCTTGAGTTCTGAAGAGAGGAACCAAGGGCTTGTTTTTCCCACCATCATTATGATAACTTAAGTTTTCGGTTGTACAAATGAAGTCAACCATATTCACTAAAAAATTATTTTTTGTTTGTAGTGAACCTAAGATGAAAGTTCACTCATTAAAGAGCTTTCAGCTTGCTATGGCTTAAAATAAAGGCTATTATCAGCTTACATGGAAAAAAAACGCTGTAGACTTTTGGTAGATCTTGCCATTAGAGCTTTATAGGTGACTTGGGAAAACACATCTTAAAAGCAGATGAATTGGGCATCTCGGCTTTTGTTTTGTTTTTTAGTTTTAGTGTTGGATTTTTCATCAGGAAGGTTAGGTGATACAATAAATGTATCTTCCTCCTTATAAATATGATAGATATGTTTTGTTTGTTTTATTAATAATGTTAAGCAGGATTGAGACACTAACAGGGAGTTTTGAGTTTCTGTCCCCAAAGGATCTTTAAAAGCAAGACATCTACATACAAGTCTGTCAATGTGCAGGTACATTTTTCTTTTAAAATATAGACCTTATTTTAAAACTTTCTGAAACTATTGTTTTGTGACTTGTGGACATCATAAACATTATGTCCTGTAATCATTTTTCTTTAGTTTGGAAATTTTCTAAACAGAGTTTTTCAGTTCCCTTAGTCAAACTCTCAAACATTGATCCAAGAAGTATAAAAAGCTCTACATCTGTCTGTGCATCAGTCTATCTGTCTGCCTATCTATTTATCCATCTATCCATCCATGTATTCGTTGATTGATTGAGAGTGTGCATATCAGCACATTTTCATTGCGTGTATTCATTGTACCTTGTCTGTACAGTGTTCTCTTCTAGGACTTCAAGGACACAAATAGATACCTCTTGCTGTCAAGGAAATAAGAAGATAAATCATGATAAATGGTGGTATAGGCTACACACTAAATTAGTGGTAAAGTCAAGAGCAGTGCTGGTCAATAAGTAGTCCACCAGCTGGAGCTGTTCTGGTCCGAGACGATATAAATACAGCATTGAGAATGAGCATTGAGAAACCTTTAAAGAAACCTGATGAAATAATTTTGTGCTTGTCAAATGTAATTATCAAATATCTGCCCTTGTATTTTATACGGATTTGTTTTTTAATTTCTTTATTTTAGTACGTTATTTTTATTAAAACTTTCAAAAACGTAAGTTTGTGAATGAAAATTTCAAAAAAACAAGCCTGGTCCTTCACCCTAAGCAACACTAACACAGAACATGCCTATATTAATATATATGATATATATATATATGCACATGCATAGCTAAACAGCCTCTCTATGGAAGAGCATACCTGTAAATTGCCCTTATTTTCAATTATTGAAGGAAAACCCTCACCTCTTCTCCCTGTTTCAGAAGAAACCTTCTACTTTTCTATCTTTAGATAGAAAACTTCTACCTTTCTGTCTTTCTCTAACTCCTGAGTTATTATTGCCAGTCTTAAAGGTGTAGTACCAAAGTGTGAAAGTCACATTTCCTGCCAAAACACAAACGTCTTACAAATTTTAAAACTGTAAGGAAAAGAAAGTTCAAAGAATGTACAAAATTTAAGAGATCTACTGTCAAAGTATGTTTTATCATATTTCAAACTTACTTGAATCGAAAAATCACTCAAAGAGCAAATTCTTATTTTCACATTTGCAAGGCAAACTTCCTACAAAGCAAAAGGAAAATGACTAAAGATTCAAATCTCTGTGAGATATGATACCCACATAAGTTTATTTTATTATATTACGTATAGCATATAACTTTACAACACATAAATTGTGTTATTAAAATATAAATTATATATTTTGATAGAATATTAATATAGATATCTGAGTATAGATTTATGGAATTTTGGTGTTGAAAGAGATTGTCAAGGTATTGCCACACATTTTAAGAAAAGTCTTATGTGGAAGTATTGTGAAGGGTTATATAGAAGAAAAAGAACTTCTGTGCTCAGATAAGTTTTGGATGACTTCAACTTAACGTTTGAATGGCTTTGACTCACTTCTGTTGGAGTTCTCTGAGCTTTTCTTAATATTTCATGAACAAGGGGTCCCTGCATTTTCATTTTGCACTGAGTCCCACAATACATAGAGCCAGACCTGCTGGGAAGGTTTAGCTGTGAAAGTAACATTTGCATAAAAACCTGAAGAAGCAGCTCCATTAATCATCAGACAAATGCAAATCAAAACCATAATGAGATATCACCTGATTCCAGTAAGGATGGCTATCATCAATAAGTTAAAAAAAGAAAGAAAATAGATGCTGGTGAGGTTGCAGAGAAAAGAGAACGCTTCTATACTGTTGGTGGGAGCGCAAGCTAGTTCAACCTCTGTGGAAAGCAGTGTGGTGATTCCTAAAAGAACTAAAAATTGACCTTCCATAGGGCCCAGCAATACCTCTCCTGGGAATATACCCAGAGGAGCATAAATCGTTCTGCCAAAAAGACATTTGCACACAGATGTTTATAGCTGCACTATGTGCAATAGTAAAAACATGGAACCAACCGCGCTGCCCATCAAAAGTGGAATGGATACAGAAAATGTGGTACATATACAAAGTGGAGTATTACGCAGGTGTCAAGGAAATAAAAAGATAAAGAAGAACAAAATCATGGAGTTCACAGCAAATTGGATGGAGTTGGAGACCATCATACTTGATGATCTATCACAGAAACAAAGAACTGAATACCACATGCTGCCACTCAGAAGTGGGATCTGAACATGAATCACATTAGCCCAAAGGAGGGACTGGCAGTTGATAAACACTGCCAGGGGAGAGAGGGAGGAGGGAGGAAGAGGAGGGGAACACAGCATCACAAAGGGTTCCTGGTCCTAAACCAAGGGAAGTGAAAGCCATTTGGAGGTCCAAACCTCACCTGCATCAAACACGCTTGTGTAATTAATCCTGACTTGTACCCCACATCTTTATAAGAATAGCTTTTTAAAAACTTGAAGAAGGTAAGAGGAAAACGGTGAGGCTTTCTGGGAGAAGAGAATTCCGGGCAGAAGGAAGAGCAAAGCAATGTCCCTGAAGCAGAAGCATGACCGCTGTGTTCTAGGAACAGCTAAGAGGACTGAAGAAAAATGAGCGAGGAAGAGAAAACGCAGCCAGGTTCTCAGTGGTATGAGATTGAAGAAAAAAGGACTGGAAATCATGCAGGGTCACGGAAGCCACTGTAGAGACCTGTAGCCTCTCTCTGAGTAAAATGGAAACCTGAAAGAAGAAGGTTTTGAGTAGAGGAGGGGCATGAACTGACTTACCTTTTAGCAGGTTCACCTTTGCTGCAGGGTTGAGAACAGACTTCAGCAGGGGTGAGAGCAGGGGTTGGGCAAGACATTAAGATCAAATCGAGGAGAGCACTTGGGAGGCCACTGCAATAATCCAGCAAGAGATGATGGACGCTTGGACCAGGGAAGCAGCAGTGGTACTGGTGAGTGGCAATTCGATTCTTGATATATTCTGAAAGGAACACAGACAATCTGTGTGAAAGACTGGTTGTAGGATGTGAGAGAGGGTCAAGATGACTGCAGGATTCCTGGCTTGCCACAAGGAGAAGGATGTAATTGCCATTAAGTGTGGTAGGGAAATGAGTGGGTAGTATTTTAAGTTTGAAAATGTAGAGTAAACACCAGGATAGAAGCATCAAGAGCTCAGAAGAGATGTTGTGGCTCAAAAAAATAATTTTGAAAGTAGTTAGTTTAGGCCATTGCTTTGCAAAGCTTTGGTGTGGCCGTGTGCTCTTTGAGCTATGGCCAGGCCATGTTTTCTTAAGCTTTGGCCCTCTCCCCTACCTTGGGGGAGGTGAATCACCTCCCTCTCTCTCTCTCTCTCTCTCTCTCTCTCTCTCATTTACTTTCTAAATAAACTATATTTTCTAATCTAAAAAAGAAAAGAAACAGAAAGTAGTTAGTTTATAGATGGTATGTAAAGTCATGAGATTGGGTGAAAGTCTCAAGGAAGGGTAATCGATAGAGATGAGACGAGGCAGGACACAAGTCTGAGCCTTGGGATACTCCAAAGTATCAAAGGAGACAAGACAATACTTGCAATGCAAGCTAAGACTATGCAGGGGCGCCAAGGATAAGCATTTTTTCAATCCTCATCTTCTTTTGACATCCATATCACTAATAATATCTGCCTCGTAAAGATTGCATGGCATAAATATAGATATTTAGAATCTCATCCCATAGTAAGCACTGGAGACATTATAGATGTTTATTATTAATACTTCAGAATTGCTTTCTTCATTTCACCAATGAGGAAACTGAGGTTTAATAATTTCCAGAAGTTCTCTTATCTAATAACTGACAGCACTCGAGTCATGCTCAAGTCCTTCTTTCTCCAAAACTCTGTACTTTTCCCCACTACTTTTCCTGAATGAATTTTGTTCCAAATATTTTTTGCCTAAGCCAAAACCAGGAAATAAAATTTGAAATGCATAATTTTCAAGCACATATTGAACATTTTAATATCCAAGAAACAGATTGAAAGGAAAGTAGTAACAGCTACTGTTTACGGAGCACTTAATATGTAGCAAACACTTCTTACAACAACCCTATGCAAGAGAAAATATTATAACCATTTTTTTACAAATAAAGAACATGAGTTTTAAGGCAGTTAAGTAAGTGTACCATATCTAGAGATGTGTGCTTAGACTACAAAAGAGAATAATTATCAGAGCAACCTATATGTCTTGTTCTTGGCATACCATTTTGAGTTTGGTCCCTGGTGATCTGCAGTTTTGTCATTTGGTACGAGGAGGGATCCCAAAAACAAACTAGAATTGTTTTTGGAGAGTAGGCCCCTTGTAGTATGGGCTTTCCCCACTAGGTAAGTGTTCTAGGAACCCATCTGCATCAGTGTACTAACAAGCGTTGTTGTGAGAGGCTGCGTTTGGCTTCAGTGAATTTTTGTTTTGGAGATTCTTTCAGTGAGTTTGCCCATTTCATGATGGGTGATTTACAAGCTCACCTGCCCACATCGCACTGAGTGTTCAGCAGGGTTTTGTTTTGTTTTGTTTTGTTTTTACCAAAAACAACATGACCCTCATGATCCACCCTCCTATTCACACAATTTTGCCCTAGTGACTTTATTTTTGTTTCCACAGATGAAAAAGGTGCTCAAAGGGAAGCATCTTGCCAATGTGGAAGAGGTGAGGGGGGAAAAAAATCTGTAGAAGCACTAAAAAGGCATCAAAATTGATGAGTTAAAAAACCTGTTTTGAGCAGTGGTAAAAGCATCTCGATAGGTGTTTTACATCAAATGGAGAGTGCTTTGAAGGTGACGGAAGTTTAAACATGGAAGAATAGAAGCACAATTTTTTTAATTAAAAAATTCTGGTTTGGGGGTATCCCCCTCGTATTTACCAGCTCACCTAAAGACATGAGCTATTGGCCCAGCTTCTTAAGGAAGGTATACCTGCAGAGTGTGGAAGCTTAAATTCTATCAGGAACTATCCCTGGGATTTTTCTTCTCCTTCTTTCCTCCGGTCCTCCCTTTTTTCCTTCTTTCTTTCCTTTCTTGAAGAGAGAGTTTCTGA
This sequence comes from Tarsius wallacei, assembly GCA_963574415.1. Classification (NCBI taxonomy): domain Eukaryota; kingdom Metazoa; phylum Chordata; class Mammalia; order Primates; family Tarsiidae; genus Tarsius; species Tarsius wallacei. The sequence goes on from CAUYQG010155520.1 coordinate 15,867, forward strand.
ATTCAGTTCCAAGGCAGCTTTATGCAGGGTTTCAGAGAACTGCAAGGTTACTCACCTCAAGGTTTATACAAATAAGCAGAAATGACTCCAGCAGAAGTAGCAGACGGTGGATTTTCAGGTGTTTCTTTGTTGAGTCAACTTTCAGTATGAAATTGTGCAAGATGCCCTTGGCCTCTGTTATAACCTCCTCTCTATGATGTTGCAACTTATCTACTCATGTAACCTTCGGTACCTCTCTCCATCTCAAGGGTTAGGACTAGGTCTTCAACGATTGAAAGCATATGGAAAATTTGCTGTTTGGAAAAAAAATAGTGATAAATCCAGTAAGCAGATAAAACAGGTTAAGAGAGTGGGGGACTGAAGATAGAGGGCTTAGGATTGAAACTCGAAACTTGGTTTCATTTACCAGTTTTACAATCACAAACAAGTAGTCTAATGCCCGTGGCCCTCAGTTTCCACATCTGTGAAAGAGACAAAATATGAGGTTCTTGAGAGGATTAAGTATGGAGCACTTGGCACATGTAGTGAATGATACTGTTTCCTCTTCCTGAAACACTGTTCCCCCAGGCAACTGCAAGCAAATTCCCTTGTCTTCAAGAACCTGCTTGGATGTCATCTTTTCATGAGCCAGACTGCCCATTTATGGAAAGTTGAAGTGCCCTCCACCTCTCCCTTGCCTCCTAATTCCCCTTTCCCTGTTCTGATTTTACTATTTTATAGCACTTATTATCATCTTCCAATACACTATGTAATCTACTTACTCATTATGTGCTACTAAGATAGAAATTTGAGATTTGGGACTTAAGGAAATTCTAGTTTAAAACAGCTTATATCTGATTACCTGTTTGACTGCTTACTGAAATGTGACCTTAGCATGTAATGACTGAGGCTGGCTTCATCTGAAATAAGTCCTTGAACACCAAACCTTCTAAATATTTGTTCCTGAAGAGTGAAAAGAATATTTCCCAAGAGGTTTCTGGGCAGGGTTATTTGCGATTGTTAATCTCAAAAGTCCCAGCTAGCCTGCTACTTTTGGTCATGGCTGAATAGCTCCTATGGGACTAACCCCTCTGAAAATAATAACCATAAACTCTGAAAAAAAATGTAAGAAACAATTACCTGAAGATACTGAAAAGCCACCCCAAACAGACTGATTCTGGAGGGGTACAGATATTTGTAGAAAGGGAATGGTACTAAGTGGGTTCCTGTTTTGAAGACAATATGTTGTGTCACAGGCTTTAAGAACTAGAGGAAAGACTTCCAAGTAATTTCAAGAACTGGAAAATGAGGCCAAGGATAGGGGAGGGCGAGGTTCATGAATGAAGAGAGTGGAGAAATAGAGCCCTTAAATTCTGCGTATAAAGTCTGTCCAAGTCTCTGGCTGACCTCCGCGTGTGTGGGGCAAACTCTAAACAGCCCATCAAAGGTTAAAACAACTGAACTAAAATTTCAGCAGCTTCCCACTGCAGCGAAACAAAGTTTACAGTTTGAGTTCAGCTCGGTTAGCTACCTAAAAAAAACAAACCTCAAACGAACAAAAATCAATATTCTCCAAAGAAATACAATACCATCCAGAGTCTAGACAATATATCATTCAAAATTTCCAGAATATAATTCAAAATTATTTGGCATATTAAAAATTAGGAACAAGTTCCTGGCTCGGTGGCTCAGCCTGTCATTCCAGCACTTTGGGAGGCCAAGGAGAGAGGATTGCCTGAGCCCACGGGTTTGAGACCCACCCGGGCAACTTGGCGAGACCTCGTCTCTACAATAAATCAAAAATTAGCCAGGCGTGGAGGCGCGAGCCTATAGTTCCGGGCACTTGGAAGGCTGAGGTGGAAGGATCGCCGGAGCCCAGCAAGTTGAGGCTGCGGTGGCTGGGAGTGTGCCACTGCACTCCAGTCTGGGTGACAGAGTGAGACTCCAACTCAAAAAAAAAAAAAAAAAAATAGGAAAAAGTGACCCATGGTGAAGAGAAGAGCTAGTCAATGGAGACTAGACTTCTAGGGCGCTCAGATTTTGTAATTATTAAACAATTTTTAAGTAACTTGTTAAAATCAACTGGGAGACAAAACTCTCAGCAGAGAAATAGAAACCATGACATACAAATGTAAATTTTATAATGAAAATATAACAGATGCAATACAAAAATCACTGCATGGGTTTGATGTCAGATTGAAGATGAAAAAGAGTCAAGTAATTTAAAGATAAATTGATAGAAATATTCCAATATGAAGAACAGAGATTTTTTTAAAAATTAAGAATAAACAAGACTTCAGTACCTGTGAGGCAATATCAAAAAGTTTAACATATATGTAGTTGAAGTCCCAGTTTAACATATATGCGGTTGAAGGGGAAATAGAACAAGAAAAAAAAATTTAAAGTCATAATGACTGCAATTTTTCCAAATTTGGTGAAAGGCACAAGTTTATAGAGTCATGGTGACAAGCACAAATTTATAAATTCAAGAAACTCAGCAAACATGAGTCAGGATAAATAGAAAAGCAATCACATGCAAAGACATTATTTTCGAACTGATGAAAACCAAAAATAGAGACAATGTCTTGAAGGAAGCCAAATGAAAATGACACTTTATATAGACTGAGGAACAATGATTTGAGTAACCATTCAAATGATTGAAAAATTTGAATTTGAATAGCCATTGACTTCTCATCAGAAATAATGAAGGCCAGAGGATAGTAGAATACCTTTGAAGCACTGGAAAAAGAGTCAATGCAGAATTTCATACCTACCAAAAAATATCCTTCAAGACTGGAGGCAAAATAAAGACGTTTTTAGATAAAACAAAGAATCGATTGGTGACACACAAAAGAAAATTATTCAGGCTAATAGCAAATGATGCCACACAGAAATATGCACCTTTGGAAAACAATTAAGAGGAATGAAAATGATAAATATGGGGGTAAATATAAAACACTCATTTTTCCTTTTAAATTCTTTAAAAATACATGAGACTAATACCAAAAGGATAGCATTGCATTGCTGAGTTAGTAGCTTATGCACTATATTATAGCATCAGAAACATCACTACCATACAGCATAGAAGGATAAATGGGTCTTCATGGTTGTATACATTTTACATAAAAGTGCAAAATAAACTTATAATTGACTGTGAAAAGCTTGTAATTCACAGTGAACACTTAAAAATAACGCAAAGAGGTGAAATTTGAAAGCCAATGGACAAATTAAAATAGGATTCTGAACCTTACCTTTACTTTTTTAAAAGACAGAATAGAAGAAACAGAGGAGGAAAAAAGAAAACAGAAAAAACATAGTAAAATGAAAGAACTAAATCTAATTATATCAGTAATAAATATAATAATGAACTAAACATTTCAATTAAAAAGCAAGGACAGCCAAAATAAGTTTAAAAAGCAAGACCCAACTATTGCTAACTACAAAAAATGCATTTTAGATATAAAAATGTAAATAAGTTTAAAAAGATGAAAATATGTACATCATGCCAACAACAAGCATAAGAAGACAGGAAGGCTACATCAAACACCCAGACTAGAAACCCTTTACCTACGCCAGAAGCAGTTTGGAGTTGCAACCTTGGTTTTCTGATCAAACTTTTCCTATGGTGTGTTACTCAGGTCTCTCCAGAGAAACAGAACTAATAGAATGCTTGCATGTGTAAGAAGAGATTTATATAAGGATCTGACTCATACAATTATAGAGGCTGGAAGGTCCATTTCTGCATGTGGACCGCAGCAAACTAGAAACCCACAAGAGCTGATGGTGCAGTTTTGGTCCAAGGACCAGCAAGCAGAGACTCAGGAGAGCCAATCATAAAAATAAAGTCTGAAAGTCATCCCATCTGCTAGAGAGTTACCTCTTACTCTGGGCAGGCCTGTCTTTTTGTTCTAGTCAATGCTTCAACTGATTGGATGAGACCACATTGTGGAGGACAATCTTCTTCCTCAAAGTTCACCAATTTCAATGTAAATCTCACCCCCAAACACCCTCCAAGTTGACAGATAGAATTGACCTTCACATATGGTAATCTGCACATTCACTGTTTAGATGCAAATAACATTTGCATTACTCCAAAATTTGGTGATAGTGTTGAGAAAAGAAACTCTGGAGCCAGGCAGTTCTGAATTTAAATCCCGAGACTTCAGGAGTTTAGCCAGGTGTATTAAGCTTTTTGAAACTCATTTGTTTCTTCCAATGGAAACTTTCTTGATATATACAGTTGCTTTAAAAATTCCAGTATGTAGCACAACTACCACAATGTCTGTCTCATGGAACACACTGAGTAAGTGTTAGATCTTTTCTTATTTCCCATTTTCTATAATCTTCAAGTGCCAGGAATATTATCTTAAGATGCTTGTCCTTTATCTTATTTGGAGATTAATTCATTGTAGGCTCATAAAAATGTGTTGAAATTATCTCAACTGAAAAAAGCATGGGAAATGAAGATGAGAATGTTATAAGAGGCACTCTCACTTTTTTAAAAAGGAAATTCTGTTCAGCTGAGACTAACTGGGAAGGCACTGGGAATTTACTGGGCATCTGTGGATGGATGCCCATTAATCTCTATGGAGTAGCAGCCTCTTATTTCTTTTTCACCCATCACTTCTTCTCCTCCTTCACTTTAATTTGCATTTAGTTCTGGCTCACCACGAGAATGAGCCTACCCTCATCATCTTGACCTCAGTACTCACAAGAGTGAGAATGTGATTGGTTGCGGGCCAGCCAACAGATTTTCCAACATCGACTCAAGTATCCATCCTGCTCCTCCAATCAGAGAAATGACATGGCACAAATAGAATTGCTTGGTTTTGTCTGCCAGTGAAGAGAGTAGTAGGAAAAAAAGCCTTCTGTAGCAGAAAGCACCCTAAAGCAATGTTGACCATCACCTCATGTCGTTTGGGCTGCTATCACCAAATACAATAGACATAGTGAGTTAAAAAACAACCATTTATTTCTCAGAGTTCTGGAAGCTAAGTCAAAGAGCAAACGTTGGCAGATTCAGTGTCTGGAGAGGGCCTCTTCCTGGTTTGCAGAGAGCCATCTTCTCGCTATGTTTTTATATGGCCTTTCCTTGGTATGTGTACAATGGTGGGGGCTGGGAAGAGGGGGTGAGAGAAAGACAGGGAGAGGAAGAAAACTCTCCTATTTTTATAAGGACGTTGGCTTCATCATGACAGTCCCATATTAATGGCCTAATCTAACCCTAAATAGTTTCTGAAGACCCCATCTCCAAATACCATCACTTTGAAGGTGAGGACTTCAGCAAATGAATTTGGGGGGGGACCCAAGCATTCAACCCATAGCACCCCACCTCTGTCACTTTCCACCCTACAAATACTGGTGTTTTTATTTACATTGAAGGAAAATGAGCACTCTTTACTCTCCCGAAGAGGTTTTCCTCTCCTTGTGCTAACCCCCGAGAGTAAAATTCTGTTTTCCCAGGAGAACTGTTTTATTTTCCCAAGTTGAGATAACACCAGTTTATTCATCCTCTTTTTGAGAAGACATTTTAAAAAATGTTTAAGCTGACATTCTCCCAAGAGACAAGCCTTTTATAAGCTTGCTTTCTTATGTATTGCTGAGCCACCTAATTTAATGATGTCATCTTGTCATTGCCACACATCATCTCAGGGGGCCCTGGAAAATCAGGCTATGCTGAATGCTTTGCATACGAAGTGCCTCATTCTCTTCCCATCAGATTGTAACTTTCCACACTCTGATGCTGGTTATACATATAACCCTTGCAAAATGGTGATGGTGGCAACGTTGAATGGAGATTTAAAGTAACTGTCTGGTAAATGTTAACCTTTTTGGTGGTCAGTTCAGATAATTAGAGTGAGAGGGAAAACATCTGTTCTTCTCCAAAGATTTGTCTTTTGGGCTAAGTTATTCATGTCATAGCTTTATATCTCTATCTCCCTTTGCTTGATAAACACACCTATATTTTCTCAAGCCACACAGGTTATTGACTGGGCAGTCTGGTAATTGTTCAGTCTTGACCAATGATTTTTTTACTGGGAAGAAAAATTCAGTGGGTAAAATTATTCATTCTGGAGTACACAAGCCTAAAACTGAATCTGGTATCTTACTAGATGAGACCAAAGTTTAGATGAAAAAGATCTACATGCTCTGCAAATACATTTTTAGTGTTTCTATGTAGCAGTCATAAAGCTGTACCCTCCTCCCCCTTGAGTAATATGCCTGGGTCTGAGATAGGCTAATTTAATTAGAACTCCATGCTCTTTTCTGAAGGCATCTGAAGAGCTCACTCAGCATGGCCAAACACTGGTGTGTTATTGACAGGGCCGTGCGGCAGTGTAATCACACTTATTTATCAGCCTTTGCTGGGGCGCTGGGCTAACTTAGAGACTGAATTATCCCTGGCCCTCAGTACCAGATGCCAGGTTTCTGTGAAGGTGGGGAATATTGTTCCCAATCATTATTGGGAAGTTATCTCCACACCTGCCAAAGCCTACGGAGCAGGTAGATTTAAAGGAAAAAAAAGCATGCGGTATTCCTCCCACCAACCCACTCCACAGCCAGAATCAAATTCAGCACGAAATGTAGAAGCTATTGCCACCTTTGCCTACTAGTCCCATTTGACCCCAAATCTCTCAAATACTCTCTATATTTTGAAAAAGGAAAACTGGGTTAGCTATCACTTTCCATGCAGGTGCTTATGTAAGTCTTTTCTTCTTGTTGTCATTGTGAAACGGCATGGTCAAAGACAGAGAAGAATGGGAAAACACTCATGTGTAGGTTTACCAGAGTATTATTAAAGAGAAGGAATTGCTTTGCATCAAAGGTGGAGATTTACAATGCCCGTATAATGTTTCTAAAAGGGATAATGAAAGGTTTGGTCAGAGTTCTGCTTCTTGCACTGATGGATTTTTTTTACTTGTGTGTGTATATTAAAACACACACACACACACACACACACACACATGCTATGTAAATAATCTATGGATTCAATATATCCTGCCTGGCTCACTGGAGACATTAAGAGTGCAATTCCTTCATTTTCTCTATTAATAACTACATTCAATGGAAGGGATACAAAAATGGAGAAGACATGGTCTCGTTTCCAAAGGAATTCATTTGGGAGAAAGGATTAAATTATGTATTGATATTATTATTTAAGAAAGTAGTCATCGTGCTAACATGCTTCCATACTTTATAGGTCTTTTGTTTTCAACAAGAAATACTACATGTAGGCATTTTCAGAATTATTGGAGCAGGATGGTTTATGGCAAAGACATATGTTGAGTGGGCATTTTTTTATAGTTCTATCTATAGCATCTTGTTTTTTAACAAGAATGCCTCTCATTTTCCTTTTACTATATTAAATTAATAAGAAAAAATACTGGAAGCATAAGAGAAGAACAAGGGCTTTCGAGCCAGCCAGACTGCTTGGTTTCACCAATAACTCACTGGATGGCCTTGGGAAAATTACACAAACTTTATTGTCCTCATCTGTTGAATGGGAGTAACAATCCCTTATTCTCAATTTTTTAAAGACTTATATACTATGTCATATTTAAAGATCACTGAGGAGAATAAGTGGTTCTATGAATGTCAAAAATATAGTGGCCAGATTTTACTCCATATAAAACCTAATATTTTCATATGACAAATCAACTGAAGGCCTCAAATTGACACTTTTCCAAACCCAATTCTTAAGAATCCTCTCCACAGAGCTTTAAAAAATTGTTAAAGCCATATATAAATATCCCTGGAGATTTTTACCATGCTATATAAATTAGTCCAAAAAGTCATCTTCGTGACATCCTTCTCAGTCTGTTAGGGGGATACAAAATGCTAAATCGAACACAGGATAAGGACTTCAGACCGCTGTTTTTTTGTTTTTTTCCCAAGACGGATAGCTCTTAATCAGAGTTCATTCTCCATTCAAAATAATCTGTGAAGATTGGCATGAAAATGCAGATTCCTAATTGAACAAAGACAATTATTTCCAGATTGAAGTACAGTGGTGAATAGCTCTGTGCTCCAATTATCGTTAGACTTTTATTTCAAATGGGAGGCTAAAATCGCAGACGTGTTAGCCTTAATTGGGAGAAATGGCTGAAATTGTACTTTTAATACCATACTGTACCATCGTGTATGTAGGTCAGCTTTTTCTCGTGTATACTTGATGGTGCTCTGTTTGCGTGTCCATTTGGGACAGCAAGCTGAAATGGCAGGAGGAACAACATTTCTCAAAAAAGGTAAAAGTATTCAGAAGTTAATCAGAGCCATAAGACTGTATAGCTTCTAAATAAAGGAATTGAAGGACTTGTTATCTATGACAGCTATGTGTGTTAAATCATAGACTAACATGAACACCTAGCGCAAGACAGTGTCAGTTTAACCAAAATTTTCCTAGAACTTGACTTTTTTCTCAATATATCCACTTAAAAACTGTTTCAGACGGTAGCTCAACCGTGAACACCTGGCCCAGAAATTCAGGGCAAATCTAACAGATTAAGAAAAGATGACTGAAAAGAAAACACTTAAAGAGTGCAAAGGCTATGCAAACTCTGTGCTTCTCCGAACAACAACAAGAGCAAAAAGAGCGGGCAGGGTGGTTGATTTGGAGAAGTCGGGCTGGAGGGACGAGGGTACTAAACCTTTGTCTGTCATGATTTCCGTCCTCAGATTCTTCTTTGAATCCAGTTGGGAACACCAGACTCAGACATGTGGTGTCTGAATAATTTGCATTTGTGTAGACATTCCCAGTTTCCAAGGGATTTCACAAGCTGTATATACTCCATGTGATCCTCATCCCAGAAAGCTAGGCTTGGGGGTACCATCATCTCCCATTTACGAATGAAGAAATTCAGCGCAGACCCTTGAGGAGGGTTACAGAACAAATGAGCGCAGAGCTGGAATTAGGAGCCAGCTGTTGATCGATGATACATAGCCCAATGTATAAAATGTCACCGGAGGAATTGTAAATGGCTTCAACACATCCTTGTGAGGTATACAACATGCCGTTGCTTTCAGTCCACAGAAACAAGAACTAAACACCCGTGCTGGCTTCTTACATTCACTAACTGTCACAATTATAAGATATCCTTTCATTATCCCCATTTATGGATGTTGTTATTCCCATTTTATGGATGTGGAAGGTGGGGCTTACAAATCACAAGTGACCTTTCCAAAGTCATCCAACTGGTAAGCACTGGTGCTAGCCCCCAAGCCCAAACTCACTGACTCCAAATCCTGTGCTTTTTTCCTTTCCCCAAGAGAGACCCTGGGTTTGACCTCCATTCTTCATGCTTTTGTTCAAGAATAGGTTCATTCATTCAGCAAAAATCACAGCAGTGGACCAAGCAGACACCCGCATGGAGCTTACAGTCTTGTGAGAGAGACAGACAATATGAAAAGACACCATCTGTCCGATGCTGGCAGAACAATGAAGCTGGAAAGGATTGGCTGGGGATGGAGAAGTTGCAATTCTAGATCAGGTGGACCATGGAGGCTTCACTGAAAGGTGGCATCAGTGCAAAGACTAGGAGGAGGCGAGGGAATAAACCTGCAGAAATCAGCATGTCACACAGAGGGAGCAGCAGCAGCCCTGAGCTGGGTGCTTTCCTGGCTCGGTTGAGAAATGATACAACAGCTAAGTGGGCTGTGGTCGGTAGGCCAGAGGTGGAGTTATGAAAGAAGCGGGACGGCCGGGCACAGTGGTTCACGCCTGTAATCCCAGCACTTTGGGAGGCCGGGGTGAGGGGATTGCCTGAGCTCACGAGTTTGAAAACAGCCTAGGAAACTTGATGAGACCTCGTCTCTACAATAAATCAAAAAAGTAGCCGGACGTGGTGGCGCGTGCCTGTAGTTCCAGCTACTTGGAAGGCTGAGGCAGAAGGATCACCTAAGCCCAGAAGGTCGAGACCGCGGTGGCCATGTGTGTGCCACTGCACTCCAGCCTGGGCAACAGAGTAAGACTCTGTCTCAAAAAAAACCAAAAAACCAAGAGGACCGGGAGCAGTGGGAGTCACACAGAACCAAGCCTGCAGGCTCATGGGATAGCTTTTCTGGGTGAAAAGGAAGCTCTGGGAGGGTTTGAGTAACGGACATTGTCATCTGATGTCAGAAGAATATAGCTCTGGATGTCGTCCTGAGAATAGACTGAACAATGAGTCCAGAAGAGGAAACGTATTTAGGAGGCAAATATGAATAACAGTAATCAATAATAATTAATAAAACGCAAACAGACAAAAGATGACATTGGCGTTGGCCATGGAGATAGTGAGAAATGGTCCGAAAGATGAAAGATCAGGCTAACTCTGCTTCCGTTGCTGTCTCTTTGCCTGGCCAGGTTGCTGAATACCCCGGGATGCTGAGCAAGACAGAGTCCTCTCAGGGGTGGCATACAGCCATTGCAGAACCATGCTTGGATTTCCTTGCAAAAAGGAGCCCACTACAAGGAGCTGGCAGCCTCTGACTGCTACAACCCCAGGACTCACCACCGCAGCATTCTCACTAGAGCCATGTTCTTCCCAGACTGCTACAGCAGGGACTGAGCCCAGCAGAGACACTGGAGCTGGCCTCTCTGCCTGACTCGGGGCCCTTCTGCCAGGTGATCTCTGCTGTGAGGTAGGCCTTCCCCAGAGCTGCATGACAGCTCAACCTTGCTTTGTCCCTGCTCCCTTCAGACATCCCACTGGCACGGTAACCCGAAGGTGTTCCCCCCTGCTTCTCTTCCTTCCCCCCTTTCTCTTCTTTATGCTTCATGGGCATTTTCCTCCATTAAATCTCTTGCACTTGTAATTTCATTTCAGCATCCGCTTCTCAAAGGACCCTCGGTCTCAAGCATCAGTAGTTCTGTTTTTCTTTCTGCTGAAGTTTTTGGGACCTCCCCACCCCAACTGGCATGCCCTGTTGTTTGCTCTGGTCGACAGCAGAACATGATAATAACAATCGTAATTAATATAAATTTAATCCTTACTATGTGCCAGAATCTATGCTAAGAAGTCTACGTAGAGTATATCTTTTTCTTCTGTGTTACAACCCACCGAGAAACGCGCTGTCTTACACATGAGGAAACTGAGTGGTAGAAAGCTTTAAGAATTTACTCAAAGTTACACAGCTGGTGTCTTATTCTGTTGGTGCTGCTATGACAAAAATACCTGAGACTGAGTGATTTATAAAGAATGGACATTTATGCAGTTCTGGAGGCTGGGGGTCCAAGATCAAGACCCTGGCAGGTTTGGTTATCTGAGGAGAACTACTCTCTTCTTCCAAGATGATACCTATGTTGCTCACATGGTGGAAGGTAGGAGGGCTAGTGAGCAAAACCCTTCATGAAGCCTCTTTTATAAGGGCCTTCATCCTATTCTCAAAGGAGGAACCCTCGAGGCCTAACCACCCCTTGCAGGCCCCATTCACAATGCTATCACACTGGCAACACCTAAAGTCTGAAGCAGACACACATTCAAACCACAGCAGCTGATTCGTGAAGGAGCTGTCATTGACCTTGGGCCACCTGGATATAGAATCTATATCCTTGCTTCTGTATCAGTCTCAGGAGAAGATCTTCTCATTGCCCTGCCCCATTGGCCTTATGCCTCCTGGGTACTTGATGCTAGTTCCTGAACATCACCATGAGATTTTGATCAAACTTGTCCTTAGTGCTCAGAAAGAAGCCAGGGTCCCTCCCCTGTGGTTATCCTTCCCATAGCTTCCCAGAGCTACGCAATTCCACTTCTCCAGAAGAAGGGTGTTCTCATTTCTTGGAAAATATTGATCTGCTGCCTGACTAGTGTCTTTATCCTATTTTATTAGTGGTTTTTTAAATTCATTTAAAATAACAACTATTTCACCAATTATCATGAGGTGAGGAAAAGAACCCTGAATTGGGATCAGAAAACCTGAATTCAAGTCCCAGTTCCAATATGATGGCAGGTTGGGATGTTTCCAGTTGCAAGTCACAAGACTCCATCTGGACTAGCCAAGGCAGAGAGGCAATTATTTGCTTTCCAAACTGGAAAGAGCAAAGGGTGACTCTAATTACAAACACTCATGTATCCAGGGATTCAAATAACAGCAATAGGGTTCTATCTCTCTCACCGCATCTATCTGCTACTATTCTGGCTTTGTTCTTGGCAGACACTTTTTATCTGACAATGAAATGGCTCCTCCCAACTCCTATATTTTTCTTGACACTAGAGATGATCAAAGCGGAGAAACTCAGTATCCACGTAAATCCTTAACTGAGGACTTTACCAACCTGTTTCAGACAGGTGCTTGACCATGAGCTAGTCACTGGGTCCAGGGCAATGGTGGATTCAGAAAGGCCAGTCCAGTCAGGTATGCACTTCTATAGAAAGGAGTGCGGGACCAAGTTGTCAAGCACCTCCTCCAAGGAAGGTATTTCTTCCTTCAATTATACAATTTAAAAAGATCCTTGGCAAGTAAATATAGCAATGCTCCATAATATCCCTTGAGGTCTTCCAATCATAAAGCATACTTATCTCTACCCCAAGATAGGCAGCCCAAGTCTTCACCTATCTATGACATCCAGCTCCAGGACCCCATTGTCTGGGTGGTGTTCCATCTTCTTCATTAAGTCCAGATATGGCTCCTTGAGATCTAGCAAATTAAAACTAAAAACATGTTACCTGACCCCATGTACCCTCCCAAAACATTCAGTACAGCTTAAGGATCCTTAGTTTGAAAATCTGAAATCTGAAATGTCCCCAAATCTTAATTTTTGGGGCTCCAACGGGACACCATATGTAGAAAATTCCACACCTGACTTCATGTGATGGGTCACAGTCAAAACACAGTCAAAACTTGGTTTTGTGCACAAAATTATTTAAAATATTGTGAACAATTACATTTAGTCTATGTGTTTAAGTTATAGGAAATATAGCTGAATTTTGTGCTTAGATTTGGGTACTATCCCCCAAGATATCTCATTATGTAAATGGAAACATTCTGAAATCCCAAACAAACAAATAAACAAACAAACAAGAAAAACCTGAGACACTTCTGGTCCTAAACATTTTAGATAAGGGATACTCACCTGTATACACTGGTGAAATAGAATCAGACTATTTGCAATAAAAAGCTTCCGCTTAAAACAGAGAAGAATAGTAAACTAGCAGCCTCTAATCCTCAGCAGTAATGAAACCCTTCACCTTGTAGTGAGGTTTCTTGATTTGATTCTGAATATACATTCTAGGGTTTACTTGCTTTCAGCTAGTTCTATGAGCCAGTAACCAAACCCAAGTTTCTTTCCTAGACATGGTTGTAAGATAGAGGTTCTTGATTGGACTCTGAATATACGTTCTAGAGTCTACTTGCTTTTGGTCAGTTCTATGAGCCTATCAGTCAGTTCTATGAACCAAACCCAAAGTTCTTTCTTAGACATGGTTGTAAAGTCTGCATTATTATTAATTTTCTTTCCTTGTAGCTCTCTCTTCCTCTCAATGTAGGGATGAAGGAATGGATGCCATCTCAAGCAATAGGCATGGCTAGGAAGGCAACACACTTAGCCTGAATTCTGCTACAAACTCAAGTCTTTCTAGGGAACCGAGAAATCTCTGGGGGCCTTTGTCATTCAACATCTTCTCACTATTACTTTCTGCAGTTTGGAGATCCAGAAATAGATAGCTCTTCATTCCTAAGATGTTCCACAGTTCCAGAATGTGTCCATTTCCTTTCTTTTCTTTGCAGTTCTTGCCTGAGAGCATCTCTTTCTTGGAGTCCTTGAAATAGATCCAGAATCAGTCATCATACACCACCATCTAACTCTCCCAAATTCTTCTGCTTCTCATCATATGACAACTAAATGCAAAGCCATTGCCTTATATTTTAGGTTTTGATTACAATAGTATACCAACGCCAGTATTAGTAGGATCACTATAGAGGCTTACCTCTTGTTTACATATTAGTCTCTAGTTCTTGGGTGGCTCGTCACCATATGGGAAGCAGAAACTCAAGTTCATCAGGTTATTTTTGTCTTGCAGAGCCATCATCCTTTAAAGCATTGCTATCATCTTCATTCAGTCGATACAAGAAAAAAAAGAGGACGAGAGGTGCTACTCACTTTTTTTGTTTTACTTTATTTTATTATTAAGATGTGGGATACAACTACATATTCACAGTGGAATATTATGTAGCCATAAAGAAGGACAAAATCATGGACTTCTTAGCAATTTGGATGGGACTGGAGACAATCATTGTTAGTGATCTTCCACAGAAACGAAGAATTGAATACCACATGTTCTCACTCATAAGTGGGACTTGAACATTAATCACAAAAGCACAAGGGTGGGATCAGCAGTTGTGGGACACTGCCAAGGGAGGGGGATGGGGGGCACATAACAACACAAAGGGTGCCTGGTCCTACTCACTTCTTAAGAACTTTGGCTAGGAAGGGACACACATCACTCCTATTCACATTTTATTGAGCAGAATTTTGTGACCAAGACTGCAGGAGAGACTGGAAAACATAGTCTAGCTATAGGCCAAGAAGCAAAGAAAACAAATTATGAGTAGACAGCAAGGAGTCTCTGTTGTACTGAGCAAAGAAAACAATGCACCTAAAGGGAGGGAGTGGTTAATACTGCCAGTTGGTGCTTAGGGACCAAATAAGTTAAGGGCTGGTATGTGGCTAAGTCACATGGGTAGTTGGTGATTTTAATGAGAATTCTTAACGTCAACAAGCTAGATGCTTGATTGTCAGAGGCTGAGGATTGACTAGGAAGAGAAGAGATGGATGCAGCAAATGCAATCAACATTTCCAAGTCCTTTGGCTATAAAAAGGAAAAGTTAGGAAGTGGGATAGACAGGGGATTTTTTTATGTTTTTAATTCAAAAGACTCAAGTATGTGTAAATATCGGTGGGAAAGTTACCAACAGAGAAAGAGATATGTAATTCAGCAAAAGAGGGAATAACAGATGGTGTAAAGACCCTAAATAGAGGTAACCTTACAGAGCCAGAGTTATCTCTCTCCCTCTCTCATCCTCATTCTCTCTCCCCCCCCCCAACTTTCTCCCTCCCCCTCCCTCCATTCTTTTAGATGCATTTTGCTTGCCATTATGGCAGAAAGTGCACAATATCTGCCCTTGTCAGATGAGAAAAGGATGAAAATATCAGTGACTTTCACATCACAAATGCATGCAACAAATCTGTTACTGGCTCCTTCTCCTGCTAAAACGTGCAACACACAAAACAATGAGTACTTCTAAAAGATGTTGTGAGATATTGGAAGACTTTCTTTATTGAGCATCTGCCTTTGCAAGGTATAGAGCTACCCATTATCTCAAGTAAGTTATTATGAACCTTAATTTTCACAGATATAGAACTTAGAGTTCACAGATACAGAATTTAGAATCCAAACAAGTTAAATATCGGATCAGTCATTAATTAGGGCAGAAGACAGAACACTGTGTAGTCATTTTAGGCGGAAAGAGATTTCATTAAGGGATCTGGATACTTAGTACCTCCTTGGGTGAGGTGAAGGAAAGAACTTGAGGTTGGACTTCCAGAATTGAATACCAAAAACTGGCGCCAGCATCATGAGTGTCCTTGCTACATCTTCTGGGCCTGTTGATTCAAGAACACACTATGATGGTCATGATGGAAAAAGCAAGATGCCACAACTACCACCACCTCAAATGCCCATGACCATACTTGCCAACAACAAAGG
>CAUYQG010155522.1:0-10143 GCA_963574415.1 Tarsius wallacei
ATACCTAATGTTCTCACAAAATATGGGGTCCCTCAAAACTACACAATTTAGCAAAAGTGTGATTTTGGCTGACAATTGTTACTTTTTGGGGTGGTTGGGTGGGAGGGACAGAGAGAGAAGGGTAGGGGTCACGTGACAGCACAAGGAGCACCTGGTTCACTACTAGGTAGTAAGGGCCACCTAGAAGCCCAAACTTCACCTTCATGCAACCTACTTATGTAGTAAATCCTTACTTGTACCCTACAACTCGATAACAAATAATTTTTTTTTTAAAGCTGTCAGATTGGGAAATGGCCAGGCTCATGCCTCAAATAAACCACTTCCAATTTTTAGGCTGAGTGCAAGGGTTTAAAAAGGGAAACTTGGTTTGCAAGTATGGCACAGGTTGTTTTTTAATGGCTTATCTTGGGTGGTAGACCTTCCAGTGGTCTGGTTGGTGTTATATTACTGCATCAGGTTACGGAACAACTGTCTCGTGAGTCCCCTCAAGAGTGAGGGTCCCACAATCGGCTTTTTAAGATTAGCCCCTAGCATTTCTAAGCAAGCATAAGGTCACATAAGGATGTGTGATGAAAAGATGTTTCTAAAACATGCTAAGAGAGTGGAAAAAAAATACTTTAAAACACATTTTAAGGCTGAGATGCTTAATTACATGAATACTCTCTAGTATTTTAAACTTTCTTAAAGCTATACTCATTTATTAGCATACTTTCATTTCAAATAACCAGCAGAAATCAGCCATGCTGGATTGACTGGTGAGAAGCTGATACAAATTGAGCTCAGAGCAGGGTGCTCTGAGTACTGGATGTCTATCCAGGGAGCGTTGAGATATTGTGGAGGTCATTTAACTTTTCCCTCTTTTTTCCTTTATTAAAAGTCCTGACTTCCTGAGCATATGCTTCTAGAACACTGAGCTCAAATCAGCCTGTTAACTAACAAAAAATGAAGTGAAACAAACATGTACTGAGCCCCTAGATTTCATAGAAAGGAATGACAATTATTACTCCACATACTCAAAACCTTACTAAGTGCTTTCTATTATGTTACATAACCCTTACAACGAATATATGAGAAATGTGGTGTTTACTTTTATTGTGAGCCAAACAAACTCAGCAAGTTATCTAAATGCTGTATTTTTTTTATCTGGAAAATTATTTTTGGATTCCAAATAATATACAACAAACTTTGAAAGAGGAACTACTTAAGACTGTCTATAGTTGCATTTTATCAGTTATTTGCAAAGTTTAGGAAAGTACCTTGTATGATAATTTCTTTAGAGAAAATTCCATATTCCAGGGAGCAATAGTGAATATTGCCCTTGGGACCACACAGCCAACTTTTGCTTTTTCACAGTATCTCTACCCTTTAAAAATCCTCAAGTTAAAACAAGCAAATGAACACAAATGTCCTCTCCTCTCTTCTTCATAATACCATCCATATTGGTTTATAACTTTTTGAAATGCTAATCAGCAACTATACCTCTAAGCACAGCATCTGCTGGGAATTCACATCTATTTAATTCTCCAGTCAGGTAATAAAATACCCTGGGTATGATTTTTTCCTAGAACTATGATATATGGAGCCAAATTGAAGCAGACTTATAAAAAAAAATGCTACTTATTTTCTTGACAAACTTTTCAAGGAACCTCAGGAAACTGAAAGTTGAAAAATTCTATAAAAAATAGCACTTGTTTCAAGATTATTGGGATTAATGTTTAATTATAGCTTTTTATAATTGCAAAAATGCGGTATCTTTGTTTGTTAAACCCCTGAGAGGTAAATAAATAACTGATTTCCTAATATCTTTTTATAGAACGAAATTTAAAACCATATTTTAGAATAGAAACTGGGATATAATTTCCCAGGCTTTTGCATACAAAGCTTTATAGAACTTTTCTGAATCTTGAAGACATAAGTGATTTGAGAGTCATATCTCTCTCCATATTTCATAAGAGAGGGGAAAAAGGTATTTAGTGCTTTGGAAGCTGGTGAGAGTCTATCATTTAGTTGAGCAAAACAGCTTTCATCCTCCCCCTCACTCAATAATATCCAGGAACTTGAGGGTATTTCCCAAACATAGTTTGGAAATGAAGACAGTTTGGTATTTAGTGAATTAAATATCTTGAAGGACAGGAATCCAAAGACAGCATAGAGGCTCATCGGTCCTCCCTGTGTGATGACTGAAGGTAGTGAATGAGTTAAACATTCATTAGATAAATGAAGATTTAAATATTGTTCATTTTTCACCCTTTCAAATATATGTAATGGGCAGAGCTGGGTGGTATGTATTCCTGTGGGCTTGGTTGGGTAATCTCCAGGAGTGGGCGGGAAGCATGAACAGATTGATGGGACTTGGGAAGAGATTAATTCAGGCTATGAAGACACAGAAATCAAAGATAGCCAGTAGAGAGGCCAGAACCTTGGAAAACTCTGTTCAAAAAGTTTTTTTAAAAAAAATAAATTAAGTCTTGTTCTTTTCAAAATTGCCACACTGTTTTCTAAAGAGGTTGCACTAGTTTGCGTTCCCATCAGCAGTATAGAAGCATTCCTTTTTCTCTGCATCCTTGCCAGCATTTGTTGTTGTTTGCTTTTACTAATGTTGACCATTCTTACTGGGGTTAGGTGATATCTCAATGTGGTTTTGATTTGCATTTCTCTGATGATTGGTGAGACTGAGCACTTTTTCATGTGTCTGTTGGCTGCCTATATATCTTCTTTTGAGAGGTTTTTATTCATGTCTTTTGCCCACTTTTTAATGGGACTGGTTTTTTTTTTTTTTCCTTTCGGCATGTTTGAGTTCCTTGTAGAACCTGGATGTTAGGTCTTTGTCAAATATACAGTTGGCAAATGACCCAGCAATTCCCCTACTGGGAATATACTTGGAGGAACTCAAATCATTCTACAAAAAAAGATACCTGCACATGCATGTTTATTGCAGCACTATTCACAATAGCAAAAACATGGAAGTAACCACGCTGCCCATCAAAACTGGACTTGATAAAAAATATGTGGTACATATACACAATGGAATGTTACGCAGCCATAAAGAAGGGCAAGCATTTGAACTTTGCAGTAACTTGGATAGATTTAGAGTCTATCACACTCAGTGATCTATCACAGAAACGAACAGAGTACCACATGTTCTCACTCATAAGCAGACCCTGAACATTTATCATAATATTATAAGAAAGGGATTGTCAGCCTATAATCTCAGCAGCTTGAGAGGCCAAGGTGAGTGGATTGCCTGAGGCTGGGCAACCTGGTAAGACCAGCCTGGGCAACCTGGTAAGACCTCATCTCTGCAATAAATCAAAAATTAGCTGGGCATGGTAGCACATTCCTGTAGTTCTGGCTACTTGGAAGGCTGAAGCAAAAGATCACGGGAGCCCAGCAGGTCAACGCTGTGGTGGCTGTGAGCATCCCACTGCACTCCAGCCTGGGTGACAGAGTGAGACTCCGCCTCAGAAAAAAAGAAAGGGATTGGCAGTAACAGGATACTGTCAGGCTGAGGGGGGAGCACAGCATCAATAAAGGTGCCAGATCTCAAACCAGGCAATGTGGGGACCAAAGGGAGGTCCAAAATTTACCTGTACAGTTATCACTTGTATAATCCTGAATTGTCCCCACATCTTCAAAATAAATTTTTAAAAAAGTAAAATGAGTTTGGAAAAAATTTTGAAATAAAGTTGGTAGGGTTTTTTTTTTCTTGTTAAATTTTGTGGTATCTCTAATATGCAAAATATGCTCTGAATCTCCAAGATTGGGTAGTTTATGTATTATCTTCAAAGAGATCAGATCTTGGAACTCTTTTTTAAAGAACTCCCTATCAATATAGTTATTGCTAATCAATGTATTATTTATAATCTTTTAAAGTTCTGGTATAAATTTTTGTGGCTATGGAAATCTTTCTTCAGTAAAAACAAGCAAAAAGAAAGATGAACAATTGTCGTCCAAAGAGGAGAAGATGAGATTGTGCTATCAGGACAATTTTATTGAATTCTATTTTTTCTATTTTTTTATTTTTAAGTTTGGGGAGGTGTTTAAATTTCTTATAGATTGAAAACATCAAATACAAGATTTTCTTAAACTTCTTTTCTATGTATAAACTTAAGCTGTACAGAAAATTGTAAAGAAAATTGAGTAGGAAGAGAAATGAAGCCCATATTGTAGGAAATGGAAAGTTCTTGAGGACGGGAACTTCCTGTACTTCTTGTCTTATATTGACAATGTCAAGGTAGAGTTGCGCTGGCAAACACTCTTGAATGTGTCTTCCCTGGATGTACAGAAATGTCTTTTTGTCTGCCTAAACACCTTTAGTCTGAACCCTAAGACTTTCATCTTTCTCATTCATCCCAAAACTCCCAATGCTTAGTGTGAACTGAAGAAAGATAGTCCAACGTTAAGTAGATGGCAGTAATAGACTTGACAGCCTTTTCCCATGCATCTGATCTTGCTACTGAAGGAAATTACAAAAGGAAGTCTTATCACTGGCAACATGAAATAGGGGTATAGAAATGAAATTTAGAGATAGCTCTAAGAGATATATCCTTATGCTTAATGATAAACCAGGATAAAGAAGTTCGGTCCTTGTTTTGGAGGAACATTTGGTGACTGTTGATTCCGCTGCTCCATCTACTGGCATCAGCTTTGTCAGCTACAAAGATCCTACCACATTTTCGGATGTCCTCAGTTTTGGCCACTGTTTATCAGTGGTGATACATATGAGGGCTAAATTGCATGTTTAGGGCAGAGACAGATCTGACTGGGACGCTAGGCATGTCTATTGAGGAAAGTGAAAAATGGGAATGAAATAGGTCTCTAAAATACAAACACACACAATTCTAACTGTATTTTGTTTGGAAATTTTTGTCTAGACTTTTCTTTCATTCCCCCCTAGGTTTAACTTGGCTTACTGTTGTACTCCTAAATTAGGTTATTAATCCATATGAACCTACATTCAAATAAGTCTTTCAGGATGATCTCCAACTTGGTTCTTAGGTTTTATGACCTGTGACTAGTTAAATTTGGTGTTTATATCCTATGAAAATATTGTAATACTCTGTTAAAAATTACGTATTTCATTTTTAGAATATAGAAGGTGAAAAGTAAATCTAGAAGGCATACAGAACTATCTTTAAATATAACACTACTTTTTTGGGTGTATCTCAATATGCAACATTGAATTTCTAGGTGATTCCAGTATACCAGAGAGTTTAACTATGAATAATTATTCAATTTTTTGATAAAAGGGTCTCTAATATATAGTAAGAGAAGTCATTTGTTCCAATAGATTGTTTACTAAAATATGGTGAATAGCTATATCAGAAAAATGAAAGTCATCTGTAGCTATTTCATAATAATAAGAAGAAATTCAAGCAAAACTATGAAAGACAAAGTACCAAAAATTCCCTTTACCTGGAAATATTTGAGAAACAATACAATATTTTGAGAATTCCCATTTAGGAGTGATGCTACTTGAAATCTGACTAAAAGTCATGAACCTCATTTTATAATCCGCACATCAAAATCAGTCTGTACATCACAGTAATCCTCTTGTACGACAGACAACATGGCATGTTCCTTTGAATCTTTTCATTTTATTTTTCTAGGATAAAACAAATAAAAAATTAATGGTATTGCCTTGGTGAAGACATTGCTTGATAAATACTCTTTGCTCTAAACACATCTGACTTCCTTTTTCCTTAATTATGGGAACCTTCCTTATTTTGCTCATTTGATCATCTTTAAATAAATTTTAAATCTCACACAAATTTTAAGCAAAAATTTTGGTGGGGAAAACTTTTAAAAAGAATTCACCACACCAGTTTAACTTGCTTTTGTTAGCATTAGGCTAGGTAATTATAAAACTTTTCATTTTATGGTTTATATTATACAGTCACTAATCAGATTATCATTTAGTGGGGTGAAAAAATTGAATCTACATATTTCAGATTACATTATCTTTGGAATAAGTTATTTAGATGATCTCTCTGATTCTTTAATTATGTAGGCTTGGTGAAAAGGTTATCCCTTTACATGAAAATGCACCCACTTCAAGGAAGTAAAGCTAATTGCACATAAAAAAGTTCATTTATGTTTATTTCTGCTGAAAAGTAACCTTGCTGGCTTCTGCTACTTGAGATTCAGTTTAACTTTCAAATAAAACTTAGTTTTGTATCAGCAAAACATCTCCCTATAGTCTAATTGCATATATTGTTAGGGAACTTGATCTTTTTTCATGCTTTAAATTACAACTCATTTATTTAAAGGAATACTTGTCAAAAGAAAGCTTTAAGTAGTGAGTTAAAAAAGCAGTGCTAAATAATTGAACTGACTGTGATAAAATTGCCTTAGTTTAAATAGACTAGTCTGTTTAATGAATTGTGCTTTTATAGGGTGAGATAAATCTATGTGAATTCAAGTGCTTCCACCAGAAACACTGAGTTTGGATAGATTAGGAGAAAGTCAAAAGGAGGCATTTATAATAATGTAGTTATATTTTATTTTATTAAAATTACACCAAATCATGAAACAGTGTTTTCTGCCAGGTTAATAATAAAACTAACATATTTTTCAGAACCTTACACAGATATTGAATAATTCAGATCCCTTGTAGAGGAAATACATTTGTTCTTTTTTCTTAAGTAGAAATCATAACTTGAGGCTTAATTAGGAACACCGTATTTAATTTCCAATTTTTAGGAAAAGATTCAACTTACAAACCTTCAACATTGGATGAGATTATTTTGGCAATAAGACTGTGGCAGGAAATTAATTTCATATTTTAAAGTAAATTTGGCAGGTTTACTGTCTTGGTTAGTGTTGAAAAGAGCTTTTATAACATACCATTAAGCTACCATGCAGGCAGCTTGTGTAGCAATGCTTGGTTATCACTTCAAAAGGGAAACTTAGCTGGAACGTTTTTGTAGTCCTTGATTACATTTCTTGTGTTGTTAAGTGTTGAAATACATTTTATGTGCTTGCAAACAGAGAATTCACTTTAGGGGGAAATATAAGGCAAGTACAAACGTAAGGATCTGTTCTCATTAAAAAAGAATCACAGACTAAGACTGTGGATCGTGTTTAGGTTAGGAGTCATTTTCATGTTGGCTGAATGGTGGAAACCAAATTCTTTGTTACATAGGTCAAGGCTGAAAGAAAACAGCAGGGGAAGATTTTATCAGTTCACACATACCATTGAACCATTCCACAATTTGAATTATCTCTTCTTTTTATCTGATCCATGAAATTCCCATTTTAGTACTTATTATCTGAGAAGCAGCTTCTCAACTTAAGGCAAAATTCTTTTCACCATCCATTCACAGACTTCCTGCTGGGTATTTATGTCCTTACTTTGAGGAGCTTCTTACAGTAAAAAATAGGAAATCAAATTTGAATTCAAAATATATAACAGAGATTTTAAATCCCTATTTTAAAGCTATGATCTAGTTTATGCTAGCAAGCAAAATGGCTTGTTGATATAACCTGAATAATTCAAGCACATTCCTAAACCTATTCTTTAGTTTTAGAATATTTCGATTAGACTTGTTTTGGTAACTAAACTTTTGGTTTCTTATTATGTTACAGCCTCCTGGGATTTTGTGCTTGCTGCCCTGAAAAGCTGATACAATGACATAGTGGTTGCTGCAGCAGAGTGTTCAATCATCGCAAAGCAGCTGAGCGAGGAGAACAGGAGGTATCTCTCAAATTTGCCTAAGAATTTTAGGCTGGGTTTTTTTTTAGAGGTTATTTGGTGGGCAGGGGCCTAGGGAATGGGTGCTGCCTATCGGTGGGGGACGAAATCATAGAAGTGTTGAAACTGTCTTCATGTGCAGGGCCAGTTTCTGGGTGGGAGTCACAGGACCAGCGGAGTCTGTTCCTTGGTGTGGGTCACAGGCTCACCAGGGGCCTGTTGGTCCACCAGAATGCAAAGCCTGAAAAGGGAAGCTTATGTCATCGATAGGGGAAAGCTCCTCCTACCCTTAATCTGATTAAACTTCTGAGGACTATCAAGGAGGTCAGCGTGACCTACAGCCCATGGTTCTTCAAGAGATAAACAAGTTTGTTAATCTTGTGGTGGAGGGGACAGGCTAGGATATGTACGGTGGGAGAAGAGATCAGAGAGAACATTATGATTTAGCTATGTTCTTATCCGAGCAGAATTCAGGCCCTCATCACAAGTCTAAGCTTTGTGGTCTTTTATTAATTTTATACAGGTGGTTTCAGTTACGAAAGTTATACATGCCTGCTGTAGAAACTTAAAAGAGAAAAAAGTAAATAATACTCGTAATTCCATTCAGGTCATCATCTATTCAGCAATAATTTATTGAGTGCTTGATAGGCATAATACATATTTTGTACCTTTATGGAGTTTGTAGTCTATGAGAAATAGCAGATATTAAGCGGTCACAAAAATAACTACATGATTACAATAGACTTAAGTGGTATTAAGACAGGGTCCAGGGTTATTTAACGATGTATAATGAGGGGACCTACTCTAAACTGGGGAGAAGCGGGGCCTGCCATGAGGACATGTTTTAGTGTGAAGTCTGAAGAAGAATCAGGGAAAGGTGGTAGGGACGGTGGACAGGAGAAGAACATTCTTAATGGAGGAAACTACAAATAGCTGGACCCTGAGACCGGAAGGTCATTGAAGCAGAAAGAGAGACCAAAATGATCGAAAGTGGTGAGCAAAAAATGAAAGTGGAAAAAAAGAACTGGTATGATAGACTAGATCACATGGCATTCTAAGAAAAATCAGAGATAAGTAATATCCATATTTTGTATCAGCTAGGTCCCTCTTGCTCTTTTTCAATATCTTAAGACCAGACTTTATATGCTGTTTTAACATGCTTTTCTCACTTACTTTGTAACGTATCATCCTATATTCTTTAAATGTTCTTTCACAACAATTTTTTTGTGGTTAATTACTTTCACTATATGGATTTTTCGTAGTTTACTTAACCATGCTCTTATTTGTAGCTTTGGAGTTTTTTGTTGTTGTTTTTTGTTTTGTTTTGCTTTAAGGCATTATTAAGAATGTTGTGGTGGACATCTTTAGATAAATATCATCACACATCCATGATTATTTCTTTAGGAAAAATTTACAAAGCACAATCAAGATCTTCTTGTTTAAAAATTAGGATATTTGCAAGCTTTGATTATGAATTGCCAAATTGCCTTCCAGAAATGTTGAGACAATTATTTCCATGGTAGTGTAAAAGACTATCTGTAGTAAGTACACTTTTTGAGCCTAAATTACTGAAAGAAAACTTCAGATTCAAAAATATAGCCTTGAATTGTTATTGGCAAAACTGGAATCCACTCAAAGATTTTATTTGACAATTGAGTTTGAGCCATGTGACTGGAAAGCTATAAAATTCCTGCCTTCCTATTTGGTTGCTTTTAGTTAAGAATGATATATATACCCTGTGGTATCAGCGTGCAGCAATCATTAAATTATATTGTCAGCATCAGGGTTTACGGGTGATATGTAGTTTTTACATTTGTATAGAAAGTGAAAAAAATTAAATTTACACAAAAAGGCATACATAGAAATTCTGCAACTTAAAATTTGGATTTGGGGTGAATTATTAAAATTAACAATCATCTATGAGGCTATGTCTAAAATACAAAAGATAATATAAATAAATGCAAATCAAACAAGAGTATCATGATTAATGAGAAAAATGTCTTTAACTCAGTATGATTAAGTCTAGCCTCAAATTCTCCAAAGCTATTTTAAAGCAACTGCTTGAAATTTTCAACACCAGGACTGATACACTATCACTGGGTTTCTCACTAATCCTAGCTTTGACTTTTGGTAATATACCCCAGCTTTGATCTGCCTCTGGGTCTTTGACTTCCAACTTCACATCTTGTTCTCTCTAGCTTTTATTCATTGCTCTCCTTAATGGATTCGACTTCTCTTGACTTTCTGAATTTCCTGACTTTGTTTGAATTCTGATGGGCAGACTCTTCTCATCCAAGTGCCCCATCTCAACCCATTATGGTTGCTTGAAAGGTATGCCCCTGGCATTCGTTTCTGGGAGAGCCCTGGCCATACCATCCTGCAGTTGAGGCAGATATATGGACAAATAATGTATATATTTTCTTTCTTTTCAGCACGTTTGAGTTCCTTGT
>CAUYQG010155525.1:0-26222 GCA_963574415.1 Tarsius wallacei
GTGAGACTCCAACTCAAAAAAAAAAAAACAAATTAGCTGAACACAGTGTCATGAGCCTATTCCCAGCTACTCAGGAGGCTGAGGTGGAGGAATCACCTGAGTCTAGGAAGTCGAGGCTATGATGAGCCATAAGTGTGCCACTGCACTCCAGCCTTGGTGACAGAGTGAGACTCAGACTCAGACAGAGAGACAGAGAAAGAGAGAGAGAGAGAGAGAGAGAGAGAGATTACCAGGTAAAGCCAAATAAATTGTCAATATAATTTGAAGAATAATAATGCAAAATTTACACACATTTCTTCCACAGAGCCTGGTAACATAGTAGCAATGACTTCAAAATCATGTTTTTATAAATGTGATAATAAGTTCATAAGATGATTTCTAATAGTCTCTTTATAGGAATTATCTGTAACACTAAAACTAACAATAAAAACACCTATTGAGTTGTTTCCATGTACTTTTGTCTTTACTAAGTGTTTAGTCATTTTGCCATCATAACCATTCGATGAAATAGGTAAAAAAAAAAAAAAAATCTATTATCCTCTTTCAACAGATTAGGAAGACGGCTTAGAAAAGTTAAATAAATAAAAACACAGAGGCATATCTGTCAGAGGCATGGAGAGGGCTCAGATTGACTTCAAACTCAGGCTCAAGGATGCTAGGCTTTCAGAGATCCCACTGGTGAGGTCCTATCTAAAACATGCTTATGTTTATACATAGAAAAATCCAGCAAGAGGAAGCTTATGATATTTTAAATTATTTCATGTAGGATTGTGCTTTTGATATCATGAGATTTGTGCTCTCCAGGCACTTAAGTAGGAATTCAGTAAACCACTTACTAGCCATCCTTTGAGCAGTCTTCTTAATGTTCCCTCCAAGATAGGCAGGTTGCAGAAAGGGCTCTTTGTAACTGAATGAGGAAGCTCACTGTGTGGGAATGCTAACTGTGAGTCAGCTAAACTAGGGGAGATGGTTCACAAATAATGATTTTGAAATTAAGAAAATGCTTATCTCTCTGGCTTCACAAAGAAGGAATGTGGCACAGGCATCCTGATCAAACAAATTGGCATCCAATGATTCAGTAACAGGTTAAATAGAAAAGCTGTCTGAATTCTATTGATTTACAACACAGATTTTTAAAAAATTTCTATTTTCTTAATTTTAAAAAATTGACCTAAATGGAATATTTGAGATATTTACTTTTAAATAAACTTAATGATCATAAGCCTCTAACCTGGACAGCATCACTGGTAATATTACCACTAATTATCATTAATGAACAAAAAGTATTTGTCTGAGAGGGTATCCATTACTGTCAATGAAAGAAGAAATTAAGAAAAAAATACTCAAACATTTTTTTCCCCCTTTATTTTAAAGATGTGGGGTCCAATTCAGGGCTAGGTACACAAATGTTCATTATGCAGGTACCCTTGTTGATGAGGTGTAATCCTCCCTCCCCTGGCAGTTTCCCTCAACTGCCAATCCCACCCTCCACCCCCGGCAGCTTCCCACTACTGCCAATCCCTTTCTTACAGTATTATAATAATTACTCAAAGTCCATTTATGAGTGAGAGCATATAGTACTCTGTTCTTTGTTTCTGTGATAGATCACTGAGTATGATACACTCTAAAGCCATCCGGGAATGCAAACGAGTGCAACCACTTTTCTATATTACAGCATTTAGGTGACAAAGGTAGCAATCTCTTTCCAATATGATCGGAATAGTCACTTAAGGTTGTGGAACAATTTCTTAATGCCTGAACCAGGTATTCTACTGCCCTCTCCTGGAAATTATATGAATAGCAAGGAGATTGAATGCATCAACTTAAAAAGGGTCAACAAGATGACTTTTGTTTAAATAAAGCCAGTGATGAGTAACAGCCCCACTATAAAGTAAATAAGTGTTATTTTTATGCAGACTATTGAGTTCTACTAGGTGTCATAAGACATTTAGACACTAAAACTTTCAGTAATTGTGAAGTAAAATGGAGTATGCCTTACTATGAACTATGAAATTGCTAAAGTCCTTCTTCCCTCCCAAATCCTATGGTTCTAAAGTCTGCCATTATTTTCCTGAGTTGGGTAGGTCTCAGGTGACCGACGGAGAGCAAATGACTTCAGGTTTGTAATCCCTCCAAATGATGAATCGGTTTGCCATCATTGATAGATGATTTCATGCCGCAAGAAGAAAGTCACCTTAGGAAACTGAAAATATTCGTAGAAATCTAAGCATAGTACTCAGTGTAAGAGGTTGAGTTTGTGGGGGAGGCAGGGGGTTGTGAATGGACCACGGGTGCTACATGTAGTTGCAAAGGTTGCAGACTGCACATCTCCAAAGAGTTTTGTCTAAATAAGACATTTTAAAATGAGTGTGCACATGTAAATTACACCATTAGGACTTCTAGTTTTCTCAATTAAGCAATTAGACTTGTGTTTTTCAATGGTTATCCCTAGGAGGTTAAGAAAATTGGTTGGTGCTGGCGTGGAACTGGAGCCTACCTATGGTTAAGACAAGCAAAGAACTGGGAGGTATTGTGTCTCGAAGCATGATACCTTTGACCTATCTTCAGTTAACTTTTGCAGTTCTGGGTTTAGAATTTCACAAGCCTTAGGAAGGTGATCTAGGCATTGTTTTTTAAATTGTATTTTATTATTTCCTTTTCTTTTATTTGAGTTGTGGGGTACATGTGAGGATTTCCTATATAAGTACGTGGCATGTAGGTAAAGTTTGGACTTCTGTTTTTTTTTTTTTTGGAGTTGGAGTCTCACTCTGTCACCCAGACTGGAGTGCAGTGGCCGCTCCCAGCCACCGCAGCCTTGACCTGCTGGGCTCCGGTGATCCTTCCGCCTCAGCCTTCCAAGTAGCCGGAACTATAGGTGCGCACTACCACACCCAGCTAATTTTTGATTTACTGTAGAGATGAGGTCTTGCCAAGTTGCCCAGGCAGGTCTCGAACCCGCGGCCTCAGGCAATCCACTCACCTCGGCCTCCCAAAGCGCTGGGATTACAGGCTGAGCCACTGAGCCCCACCTTGATCTTGAGCCTGGTACCCAGTGTGTTGCCATGTGCTCCCCACCCCTCCTCCCTCTGTCTTCTAGCAGTTTCCAGCATCTGCCGATCCTACCCTTGTATTAGCACTATTTTATTACTGCTTCTTGGTTCATTCCAAACATACACATCTGAGCATTCCACATGTCCTTTCTATGACTGCTTTGCGGATAAGAGTTTTTAGAAACACATACAAGTCTTTTAACGTTGTCTAGCAGACTGAAACATCTTTAGTTGTTTAACATTTAACATGATCAAAGACACAGAAAACTATCACCTGCTATTTGTATTGTTTTTCAGGGATGATTTAATTCTAAAAAAAAAAAAAATGAAGATGAATCATTTTACAGACCAAAGAATCAAGTTCAGATTAACTGTTCCAGAGGAAAAAGACGCCAATGTGGTGATGCCAAGAACACCACCTGTCAGATGAACTCTGCCATTGGTTGAACTCTGCCACTGGCTCTGTCTTCAGAAGGAATTTGCTTGGAACTTAATATAGAATAAATACCTCGTCAGTTACTCAACAGGGACTAAGGATAAAAGCCAACATCTTCATTACTGTACAACTAAGTCAACAGAAATATCAAACAAACTAGAAGGCATGCACGCACGTCCAGTTTTAACAAATCTCTGAAATCCTGTTTCCTTGACATATGACGTGATACTCATTCTAGAGCAGTTTCCTTCTATTTTAATCTGAAAATGGGTTTTATGTTGGTGTTTGTGTAGGCTCAAATGATTTTTATCAGTAATTAATATAGCATTTTATTAATCTATTCCTTTTTTTTTTTTTGGTTTTGATTCTATAATGCCTACTCTTCCAAGCAGCTGCGTGATATCGCACAGATCATTTAAAGGAAAACTAAGCTGTCTTAATGCCTTCATCCAAATTTTGGGAGTAATAATGCAAACTGCCTCACAGTGCTAATGCTCATCTCATCTACTACTCAAAACAACTCTATGAGGCAGTTCTTGAAAAATAAGCGTTTTAAAGCTGTTTTTATATTCACTTTTTGTATCCCTAGGACATTTCACACAAACTTAAACAAACAGGCCCTTGAAAATATTTTTTTTAATGTGGACAATATTGAAACAATGACTGCTCAGGGTAGAAGGAAACCTTGAGACCCATCTATTTTCACACCCATACACCAAAATGAAACACTGAGTATGTTTCCCTTCTGACTAGACCACATCCAATATCTGAAAGACCACTGAAAACACAGAAACATGCAAGTTTGCTTCATATCCAAATTATTTTTGTTTAAAGGGAGTCTGATTAAGCCACTGGTTGTTTCCCACTGTGACTTATCTGTTTCTCTAAAACAATGTGTTTTCATTTTATGAACTTTACCATTAAAGCCACATTCTAAGAACAGCAATTTCAACCTCTCTCTTTCACCTGCTCCTAAACACTCACTGTCTCAGTGATCTGTAAATAATTGACCAGCCAAGCTCTGAAGCACAAAGGCAAATAGATCAATAGTCCTCCTGCAAGTGCTTACAAGCAGGGAGAGAAACCCTGCTTCCCTCACTTCCTACCACAGAGGAATCACGCACGAATCAATCCACAGTCTGCAGCCCCCAAATTTAACTCAGCATGCATAATCAGCAACAATTGCCGGAGTCTTTGATTAAACTTTTAAATTGCCTCTTAATATGATGTAAATGGGAAAAGGTATTGATTGGAGACTCTTAAAATGGTAACTTGTTAAAATGAGAAAGGAAAATGCTTTGAGGTGGTGAGCCCACCATGCAAGATGAGGAGGAGGGAGAACAATGCACAGGGTCCTCAATGCAACAAATGCAGAACAGACGGTAGTACTCGCTAGGCGTCCTGTTCAAGGACTTAAAATCTCAGGGAAAGCAGTGTGGTCTTTTTTGACAGTGAAAAATGAGATAGCTCCCTGGCAAAACACAATCCATAAAGACCTAAAAAGTTTCCATTTTTGGCCTAGAAATTATTTGTAGTTCCCCCCCCCCCCCACTATAATTGATTCTGGATTTTATAGAAGCAACTAGTTGCATGTCTCACTTCCCAATGACAGTATTCTCTCAATTGAAACTTTTTTGTCGGCATGAAAGATTTACTCATTCACTCAAATCATTCTACAGATATTGAGTACACATTATGTGTCAGAGTCTTTGTTAGGTATTGAAGATACAGCAATAAAGAAAATGGAAAAAATTCTCTGCCTTCATAGAGTTTAATTCCAAGTGGAGGATAAAAAATATATAAGATAACAAGTACAATATATGGCTTGTGGAATGATG
This sequence comes from Tarsius wallacei, assembly GCA_963574415.1. NCBI lineage: Eukaryota > Metazoa > Chordata > Mammalia > Primates > Tarsiidae > Tarsius > Tarsius wallacei. The sequence continues at coordinate 5,325 of CAUYQG010155525.1, forward strand.
ACAAATTCTAAGAAAGGAAGAGAGTAAAGCGAGTGTATGCAGGGGAGAGGTCACCATCTGAATATGGAAAGTGCCAAGAAAAACAGACAGAGCTGGTGATATTTGAGGAATGAGGAATAGTTGGTGGGGAAATGAGTCATGAAATTTTCTGGGTAAAAAGACTTTAAACAAAGGAAACAGAAAATGCAAAGACCCTAAGGTAAAAATCAAGCTTCATTTGCATCAGAGAAGAACCACCCAGGGCAGTAAGGATGGTATGCTTTAAGTGAAGGGGAGAGGAAAAAGAAATAAGGCAAGAAAGGGATGAAGAAATAAGGTCACAGGGGACTTTGGAGGCTTCTGCAAAGACTGCTTTTATTCCAAGTGGCAGTCAGTCATTGGAGGACTCTGCGCAAAGGAGGAATTTCATCCGATTTCTATTTTGGTAGGCACGAACAGTCTGGCTGGTGTGTTGCGAATAGATTGTTGGGAATTATTAGAATATAATAGGATGGGTTAGGATGGGATGAGATGGAGTAGAGTGGAGTGGAATGGCATAGAATGGATAGGATAGGATGCGATAAGATGGGATACTGGCTTGTCAAGAAAATGGAAGAAGTGGATCTTAAAGTGAGATCAGGAGTTCAGTTTTATACAAATTACCTTTGAGAGATTTACTTAAGTATCACAGACTAGTGCAGACATTAAGCAGCAATAGGTTATATGAGCCTAGAGTTCAGAAAAGAGATCTAAGTTAGTAATGAAATTTGAGATTCATCCATCCTTAGAGAGTACTTAAAGTCATGACATTGGATGAAATCGCGGAGGAAATGCAGATAGGTAGAACGGAAGAGTCCCAAGGGCTAAGTCCTGTGACACTCCAATGTTTAGAGGTCAGGGTGGACCACGAGGAACCAGCAAACAAGACTGTGAAGCTGTGGCCAGGAGGGCTGGAGAGGACCTAGACAGTTGGAGGCCTAGTGAAGATCACCATTCCGTGAGAAAGAATGATATGCTTGTAGTAAGTCAGGTAAATTGAGGACCGAGTTGACCTTTGGATTTAGCAACACGAAGTCACTGGTGACCTTAAAAAGAACAGTTTCAGTGACTACGTAAAGGAAACAATGCTTGTTTGTAGTGGATTCAAGGGACAATTGAAAGAGGAAAACTGGAGATGGTTAGTCTCAAGCTCTTCCAAGGAGTTTTTCTGTAAGGGGAAAGAAATAGGTGGCACTGAAATAGAAAGAAAAATGAAGAGAAGCGAATATCTTTAAGATGAAAGAATTAATAGGATGTTTAAATATTGATGAGAAATACCCACTAGAGAATGAAAATTCAGGAGAGAATGGGAAGAATTGCTACAGGACTAACTGGGACTAAAAAGTGCACAGAACTAAGCTGTAAGGGGAGGGGATGGCCATTGCCAAGTGAACAGACATTGATCCAGAGGAAGGGGAGGGAAGGCATGGTAAGATACGAACACAGGTGCAAGCAGGCAGGGAGAGGTCATAGGGGAGCCTGTGGACGTTATTTGCTGATCACTTCTCTTTTCATAGTCAAATAAGACACAAGGTTGTCTGCTGAGAATTCGGATGCAAGAAGGCTATAGGAGCTTGAGGAGTGAGTGAAGGTATGAAAGAGACATCCAGTGGACTGGGGGAAGGTATAACCAGGGAAATAGAATACATTTACTTGGCAGCATGAAGAGACCACTGGAGGTCGGTGCTCATGAATTCAGAATGAAACAAGCCAGCAGGAGTGCCTCTCTCTGTGTTTATCAAATATGTTCACCTGTAGGGGTGCAGGTCAGGAGTAGAAAGAGAATTGTGTTATTTAACTAGAGTTGAGATTTTGCTCATCAAGCAAGAAAAAAGAAAACATGTTTGGGGTGTAGGCAAAAAAATAAAAAGTGAATATAATGTGCTATGGTGTGAATGTTTGTGTCCTCCCCCCAGATTCATTTGTTGAAATTCTAACTTTTGTGGTGATGATGTGGGGTCACAAAGGTAGGGTCCTCATGAATGAAAGAAATGCCCTTATGAAAGAGGAACCAGGGAGACTTTTTGTCCCTTCCTACATGTGAGAAAACATAAAGAAGGCACCATCTAAGAACCAAGAAACAGGCCTTTACCAGATAGAATATCTGTTGGTGCCTTGATCTTGGACCTCCCATCCTTCAAAACCACGAGAAATAAATTTCTGCTATTTATAATACACCTAATTTATGGAATTCTGTGACAGCTGTCCAAGGAGACCATGACAAATGGTAAAATATACAATTTAAGCTGAATAAGGAGAGAACTAAGAACAAGATAAGGGTAAATTTCAGCAGTAAGTTGGTAGAATCAATACAATGGAATATTTAATCCAAATTCATTTCAACATAAACCTCAATACTATAAAACCAGTGTTCTATTGAATATATTTTCTTAAAAAATTCCTTTAGATGAATTACAGAAACATTATTGAATAGTAATAACCAGTAATGGTTTTTAAATTTTTAATGTTGCAGATTATTGCCTAATGATTAAGTGCAAAGGATGTAGTCATACTATAAGTATTTAAAAATGTACCCAATGTCTTTAAGATTTATTTATCTAAAAGGTACTAAAAGTATATTTAAGATGAATTATTAGTGATTCCTCTCTATTTTGAAATTCCAAAAAATGTGTCTTGTGTAAAGAGTTAAAGATAATTTAACATTTAAGAAAGAGATTAACCTCTTAACCTGTTAAAACTGATGTCCACACTTAACCTGTGTAAGTTATTCACTGAAAACTCTGTTAACTTATGAAATATAACTCAATAGACTCAGACTGTGCAAATACTATGAAGTTACCTTAAATTGTTCTCTCATAAAATGAAAGAGTAAGACTAGCAAATCTCCATAGTTTCTCTAAGAACTAAAATTCTAGATATTTATGAAACCTAAATGGCTTATTACCTGAAAGTACAGTTAATTTATCTCTTTTAATAAAACAGTAGTTAGCTTTGCATAAATGATCTTTTAAAAATACCCTCAAATATTCCCTTCCTGGCAAAGATAAACAAAGGATTTAGATCCTTAAATTAAAATCTGTTGGCTTTGGGAAAAACTTCATATCATCAACATCCTTTTCCTTTCATTCCGCAAATAAAATTTCCTTAATATCCTACTCAATAACACAAAGATTTGGGGTTTAAAAAAGCAATCTCATAAGACTATGGTGTAGAATATTGAACATGGACTCTGTGTGGGATGTGTCTGAGTGTCTGTGTGTGAAAGTGGAGGAAGACAGGGAGGGAGGGAAAGAAAGGTTATGAAACAGGCAATCCAGAAACTGCTTATTATTTTATTTTATGCTACACTGGAGCACAGCAGTGTGGTCACATTGAAATAATAAGAATGATTAAGAAAGTCAATACAGATCACATTTCTGGTTTGAGGCCAGATACAGTAATATGCACATCTCACACTCTCCCTATTACTAAGTACAACTAAAAACCCCAGATGAAATACATAAAGCAACTGTCAGAAGACTCTGAAAGGTGAGGGAAGGAAGCCAGGCTACCCGAGACCTCAGGACTCAAGAAACAATCCCCTCAGTCATCCCCAGTCCTGCACTAGCCCAAGCAGAGATGTCATCCTTGTCTTCTCCACAGATAATAGCATCTGTGGAGATTGTGACAATAACCCTGGTTTGTCATCCTCATCCTTCACTAAGCAAAGGACAGCAAAGAATAGCAGCCCTTCTTCTCTCAGCAATTGAGAGAAGAGAAGGTGATGGGAGACACCATTGCTAGAAAAAAGGAACTTTTAAATCTGTGTATGAACATCCGAGTAGACAGACCATGAGTAGTTGATATACAAAACTAGATAGAATGCTCAGTAACATATAGGAAGACAGAAAAGGGGGAACAGAAAGAAAAATCAGGGAGGAAAAGGCATTTGTTATTTGGGAAATGCAAACTAAAGCCACAATGAAATATCTCTACATTTCCATTAAAATGGCTAAAATGAAAAAAAAAATATGGACAGGTTTAATCAAATATGGTTGAGGATATAGAGAAACTATCTTTCTACTTGGTATAGCCACTCTGAAAGTCAATGTGACAATTTCTTATCAAGTAAAACATATATTATCATACAACCCAGCAATTACACTCCTGACTATTTATCCTAGAGAAATGAAAACATATGTCCACACAGAAATCAGTACATAAATGTTCACAGAAGCTTTATTTGTAATAGTCTTGTGTCTTTCGACAGCTGAATGAATAAACTGTAGTATATCTATTCAAGGAAATAATACTCAGGAATAAAAAGGAACAGATTATGGCTAACACAACAACTTGAATAGATCTTAAATTCAAAAACAGTCATTCCAGAAGAGTCCGATGATATACTTCATGATTTCATTTGCATCACATTCTCAAAGTAACGAAAGTATACAATAGAGAACAACAGTTCTGAAGTTGGGGAAAGGGGATTATTTTCTTGAAGACCTAGGGCAGGAGAAGGCTGTGCTGGGGGTAGGTACGTTATTCTCAGAAGATAAATGAGACAATACTCTATTTATAATCATCCAGATGTGAGGGTGGCTGATAATTAGGTTTACATGGAATAATGTTTATATGGAATAAGGCACATGAATAAAGTACATTGAAGTTCCCAAAATTGCTAAACTTAAACACAAATTATATATAAATACCACTGGGATCCATGTCCCAGGCAACTTAGAATAAAATAAATTCTCAGAGATTAAGAGATTTACGGTAACCCATTTGGCAGACAACTATTCAAAGGGCAACATATTTCATTATTTAAAAATACAAGGGAGGCTTATACAGTGCCTAAAAAACTAAAGAACACAAGTAAATTAAAAATTATTTCATTGGATACTGTACGTATAGAGGTGAATCCACCAGTTCTTTATAGGGAGGCACAGTGTTTCTCCCAACACGATATTTCACTATTAAAAATTAAATTAACTTGCAAGACTAGTTCTCAAAGAACATATTTTCTTTCTCTTGAAATCATCTTATTAATAGAGTAAAAAGACAACCCCCCAAAATAACTTTGTGTTCTTAAAATACTCACTACGAAATAATATGAATTGGTCCCCTACCCTCCCTGTTCTAAATCTTGATTTTGTTTGCATCTTGGGCAAAGACAAAGAAGGAATTCTAGCTACACTTTGCTGAACTTTCCAAGATTAAGGAGGCCAATTGTCAATTATTTGCACCAATGGAGGAGAACACTAACATGCAAAATCAGCCTGGTGAATCTTAGACCTCCGAGGTCTCTGTGGTGGGCCAGCAGGAGATCGCTGTCCTGCTGCTAACCTCATGGAAGCAAGAAGCAGGTTAAGAACTGAACTTGCTGCCACTGGAACAGGAGGAGGGTGGTGCCTCAAAAGAAGAGACATGAACTGTGTTGAACAAATACTTTGTGCCAATACTTACTACCTGTAATCTCAGTGAGTCTACAGTGGCTTGAGGATGTTATTCTTCAATTCTCTATTGCACAGTTGAGGAAATTAAGGCTTAGTTGGAGAGAGTAAATACCTTAGCCAAGGTCACACAATTAACAAAGTCAAGTTCAATCCTCTTTATCTCAAAGCTGGTACTCTTTGCCTGCTGGTGTCTTATTGTTTCTTAAAACACATGCACATTGTAAGACGATGTTTCTTTTAACATTTATCCAGAGAACTTATGGTTAAGTGATAGTCAATTTTACAGATAGTTAAAAAGCATCATCAGGTTGATAACTTATTAAGAGTAACTGAAAAATGAGTAGATGGAGACTCAGAGCTTGACAGAACCTTGGAAAACATTCAAATATACCCAGGAGACATCTCCATTTTGGGTAAGATGTTTAGTCCACAGTATTATTGTGGGGTTTCGTGTTGTTGTGTATTTAGCTTTGTTTTACCATGTTATGTTTTCTTCAGTATGTTCTTTATTGTTTTTTTACTGTCTTTTTTTTTTTTTTTAGTTGGAGTCTCACTCTGTTGCCCGGGCTGGAATGCAGTGGCACGCTCACAGCCACTGTAGTCTCAATCTGCTGGGCTCAGTCAACCCTTCTGCCTCAGCCTTCCAAGTAGCAGGAACTACAGGCATGTGCTACCATGCCTGGCTAATACTATTTCTTTTTAACTTAAAAGAAAGTTTTTCTTTTCTTTAGTAGTATTTTTACTAGGCGTTAGTATGTATAATAAATTTTATTTTAGGAGATTTCATTTCAAATTCAACAGTTGTCTTTTCTTTTGTTTGTCTGTTTTTATCTCCATAGCTATTTTCTTTAAAGTCTAAAATAGGTTACATTTAAATTGGTGATGTATAATAAAGTTCAATGTGGAAAACCAAATCAAACCACAACATGGTTTACTTATGCCGAAGTTAAGAACAAAAGCCCCTATAAAACGAATTTGATCATGTCATGTATATTAACATTTGTTTATTTATTAACATGTTTATTTATAGCACTTAACTTGTAGCTACTCCCTCCTTCCTTCTCTACTGTGGTCTCCAACCTGGGAAACGTACCTGTACAGATTAGATTAGTATATGGACTAGTCAATCGAAGCTATTCTCTGGCAGTCATCAGCCAAATGGAGAGCCCCAGCAGGTGACGGATGCGGAGAAGATGAACCAAGGTCAATGTGGTCAACGACCTTGTGGTGTTAATTTCCTGGTTTCTTCCCAGTAGGTCTGTCTGCTTTCCCAAGCCTAAGGATACCATTTCTCTCAAAACAGTCATCTCTGCAGGATGATTTCCTCCTTGGGGTTTCAAATAGCTCCCTCCTCACATTCCTTCAAGGTTTATAATGCTAATGGTTCTCTAATAACAGCCCCGGGATACTGCACTGTCACCTGGGTTTCTTTTTCACTGTCCACACATTTGAGTGTGTCATTGGCTTCCTTCCTCCAGGGGCATTAAAAATGATAATAAAAACATGTATGGAGAGAAAGAGATTCCTTTGATATATATATTTGTTAAATCAGGTAGTGTCTTATGCATTCAAGTTAAAATAATAAAGACATATAAACACAAAGCAAAAGGAGAAAGACCCTTGTATGCTCCCAAACCTCCCTGGACTCCAGAAGTCACCACTATTAACTATTTCCCATATATACTCCAGATCTGTTTCTACCTACCCACACTCACACTTGCAGATGATTTGTTCTCTTTGTCATACCTGGATCACATGACATAGGTTTTTCTGTGATTTGCCTTTAACGATTCCTCTCCTAATGGCCATTTAGATGTATTAAGCGTTGACTTGGTTACCAATAGTCATGTAATAAACATCAACATATGATTAATAAGTAAATTCCTCAAAAAACTGTTACTCTAGATCATGCTTTACTTAATTTCAACAATTTTACTAAATTTCTGAAATAGTAACTGGATTTCATTTGGAGCTTAAATTTATCTTCTAGGCCAGTGAGAACTTCTGATCTTAGGTTCATGTGATATTTTAATGACACAATACATCACTTCTTCATGATCTACATCATACTCACTATATAATTTTTATTTTTAACATTAACAGTTTTGCAGGAACTTTTTAAAAAGACATCAACAGATATATATATATATATATAAGCATCATCAGCTACATTTAATGTTATCATCTTTGTTTTTTGAACATGAGCATTTTGTAGAAAGACTGACTAGTGAAATATTGCTGGGGATTAATTTTGTATGCTGTTTTGAAAGAATATGGGAAATATTTGGTTAAAAAAAATCTGCATAGGCTTTAGCGGTTATATTTTAGTTAAAATTAGGCAGTTACAATTTTACAAAGAACAACTATAGAACCAGAAGATTCAAAATTAAAGCAATGTTTATGAGACAAATATATGTTTAAAAGCTTAAAGAATGCCTTTCAAACATTTATTTTTATTTTTAGAAAATTTAAGATATTTCTAATTAGTTGATATTACCAATACTACACGGTGACCAGCAGTACTCAAAATTTTTTATGAGTATTACTGTACTATCATTCAAGTAAATAAGTGGTCAAGTTAATATTCACAAGAAGACATTTAAAAATTAATAAAATATAGTGATTCTTTTAATTTTGTTTTCAAAATCAAAGTCATAAAACCCATGTATGGCTTTATTACAATTTTGTTTTATGGAATTATGGTTAAATAAGGCTGCTTGATACAAATATAAAATAGACATGAAACATGTCCTTATTTAATTCATGAGCATAATACAGACAGAGTTGACTAAAAATGTAGTGTGGATTGATAGTAATCGAAATCTGCCTGGGGAAGGGGGGGGCACACCTCATCAACAAGGGTAACTGTGCAATGAATATTTGTATACCTAACCCTGAATTGTACCCCACAATTTTAAAATAAAAATATTTAAAAGTTAAAAAAATAAAATAAAATAAAAATATAGTGTGGAAGATATATATGTGTATGTCTGTGTGTACATAGTCTTAATTAATTGATATCAGTGATACTGCATATTGATCAGAAGTACTCAAAATGTCCTGTGTGTGTACACACACACACACACACACACCCTTGAATCATGAAAGATGAACTGTTTCTTGAGAATTTCTTTGTGCATTAGCAACTATGACATTCTTTTTTCTGAGTGAACCTTGTACATAATGTTCTTTAGGTATATATTTTCTCTATTTCTCACAACTACCATGAGATAGGTGAATCTAGTGTTGAAAACACAGAGGCTAAGAAAGTAAAATGCTCAAGTTTATACAGCTTGTAAGTGAGACCTTGATTTGAATGCAAGTCTCCTTCTGTTCAAAGACTTTGCTCTTTGAACTACCCCGTGCCCTTTCATCTCCAGACAGACGCTGACTATGAACGGAACACAATCTACAGTAGGGAAGTTGGTCATAAACACATGGCAGAATAATATTTTTGAAATAGTCTAGGCTTCACTTCAGGATATGTCTCCTATCCTTATCTCTCTCCACCCCCACACATATGGCATCTCCAGTTTTATGTCTAAAGGAGGGAATAACGTTGTAGGACCATACAATAAATAAATGCAATGTGAGTGTCTGAGTTTCAAAGACGAGCTTGAATTCAGGTGGGAAAGAGGAATCAGCAGAGAACACAGAAACTTAAAAAATACATTCTTAGCTGGGCTCAGTGGCTCAGCCTGTAATCCCGTGCCTTGGGAGGCTGAGGTGAGTGGATTGCCTGAGTCCGTGGGTTTGAGACCCGCCTGGGCAACTTGGTGAGCCCTCATCTCTACAATAAATCAAAAAATTAGCCGGGTGTGGTAGCGCGCGCCTGTGGTTCCAGTTACTTGGAAGGCTGAGGTGGAAGGATCGCCAGAACCCAGCAGGTTGAGGCTGCGGTGGCCGGGAGCGGCCACTGCACTCCAGTCTGGGCGACAGAGTGAGACTCCAACTCAAAAAAAAAAAAAAAAACAAAAACAAAAATACATTCTTAACGCAAATAAAGACTTCGCCATTCTGTATGTAGACCAGGTGATGGTGTTCCAGAGACTTAGAGAGCCTAAGAGTAGAGTTTTAGAGGCCAGGGGTTTCCCATCAAACAGCTCTGTAATGAGACACTGACCATCGTAGCCACTAGTCCAAGGTCAAATGGGAGTTGGAGGGTATAAGCCTCCAGGTAGTTTGGGATGAGAGAAAACAAAATTGTTTCCCCAATAAAGCGGCAAGATCATGGCTTCCCCCATGCCAACGGAGAGAAACAACGGAAACATTTACAGTGGGTCTCGGAACAACACGAATGCAAGGATTCAAGACAGTGCCCAGTGTGGTATTCAGTGAAGGGAGGATGGGACTGTGACCTGCTGGGCTTATGAACACGACACACATACAGGACTCTGAAACAAGCCAAACAATAAACTGCAACAAGCACAGTAAGAGAGGCACAAGGACTCAGGGAGTCATTGAGCATTCAAGCCCAGGATTAATTAGTTTCCGAGAGAATCTTCTGGTCTGCTTAAAAAGTGGGCAAGATTCATTTTTATAGAATTCCACCCAACCTTTCTACGTTGCTTTATCAAACAGAAATATTGAGTAAGAGTTGTAAGACAAATAGCTCCAGTTAAAATAATTCTTTCCATTAATTAAGCATGCTACAATTACAAGCGTTCCATAGGTATTCCCCATCACCATCATTAACTGCTGTAACTGGAAAGACCATAACAGTGGGTTGCAAAGAATACAAATCTTGTTTGTTTTTGTTGCCTTCCCCTTTGTCTTAAGGCTTGAGACCAAAATAAGTAAAACGGCATATCTAAACTAAAATATATACAGATCATATATTATATTAAACTATATATTATTATAATTTACTTGTCTATGGTGTCAGTTTTTATGATTTCTGTGTGTATCTGCTAAATTATAAACTCCACGAAACCAAAATGAGAAGTTCTCTATAATATTTATTAAATAAATTAATAAATAAACAAGCACATCATATAAAATATTTTTATGATTATACCTAGATCATGTTGGTTTTACTTTCCCAAGACTATAAACCTAAACCTTTGTTAACCTATAAAAAAAAATCTCCACAGAGTAAATTAGATGAATAACACACTGGATTGCAGGGCAGACAGAAATCATACACTTCAATGATGCTCATAAAAATAAAGCAAGGAAATCTGTTAGCCAATATGTCTAGAAGTTTTTTCTAAACTGCAAAACGTATTTGTAAAGTATATTGTTTTGTTTTGCAGATTTGTTTTCATCATTAGTAGGAAATAACACAAAAATAATAAAGTGAGCTTGTCAAATGAGACAATTTCATTATCAAAAGGCTATGTGCTAGTTGTTAGTGAATCTGATATTGTATTTAGAATTACTGAACTAAACTTATAGTACTAACTATTATTTTTGACATTCTACAAATGCTTGGAATTAGAAAGAGACCAAATAAATAATCTAGAATAAACATTTAGGATGTAGGCAAGCTGTTAGAATCAAAGTTGAAAGAACTTTAAACATAAATAGCTGTTGTTCTTGACTGCTTGAATCCATTTCATTCTCTCCTGGTGAGAAGACTTCAGTTTTCCTTGGATAAACACCCCTTCCTGCTCTAGGATTGGGTGGGACTGATGCCAGTTCCACGGGCATCCTTAAACCATACCTGGCTTGTCGGCGCAGTACACAGGCTTTCTGGTCCTGGGGACCGGCCATAAACCAAACCAGTCCAGTGAATGCTATTCTGAGGTTTTTACTGTAAAAACTAGAGAGAGCTTCTCTTGTGCTGACTTTGGTGTTGGGGAGATGGAAGCCTTGTGTTGCTGGTGAGGATAGAGTCAATCCAGAGGAAAGCCCCCTGAGGAGTGGGGATTTGGAAATGAAATGTTGACAGTAATGCCATATGCTCACTATGTAAGGGGTCTCACTCTAAGAACCTCACATGCACCAATGCAACAACACTCTGAAGAAGATGATATTATTATACACACCATGCAGTCAAGGAAACTGAGGCCCAAGGGCTTTATGTACTGTGTGTAATATCATAGAGTCACTAAATGGTGGAACAAGGACCCTCTGCCAACAGAGGCCATGCCACAGACAAGAACTGCTGAAAGCCAAACATGCCCCACACCCTCATCCCACCCCCAGCTTTTCACTAAATCAAACCCCAATCCCTCTTAAAGTGGAGTCAATTTGAGTTTTTTGACATTTGCAACTAAGACTTCTGAATAATTAGCATCATACTAACAATAACAGGTGTACTATGATAACATTAAGGTATATTATATAATCTGCTCCCTAAAGAAAAAAATATGACTCCTATGTGTGTGTTTGTGATTTAATAAAAAACAATTATTTAAAACAATTGCTTTACTGGAAAATAAAACTTTATTTGGAATCCACATTTTCTATCAAATCTTCAAAAACCTACAAATAATAATTCCTTAAAATGTTACAGTCTCATTGTTAGAATATCTTGGAAAATAAAATTAGCTTTATTTTCAAATAATATATGTTTTTAAAACTTCCCTTTGATGACAATGACACACTATAAAGATGCTGTTATTAGGAGTGAACTAATATTTATAATAGCAAACTAGTAGCAAGCAAATTAGTCTACTAATGTGCTCTTACCAAGAGTCTTACATGACATTTTTTGGAAGGGATTGGATATATTTTTCCTCTTTTTGTGATAGACTATGAAATAGAAAAGAAAGATTACTAGCACACACCTACGATGTAGAAAACATCTAGAAGAAAGAACAAGTATCCTTCTAAGCACTGAACTTAAAAATCTAAATTCATAAAATGACAGCTGGCAATAAAACCTTTCCATGCTCATAAAAAATTTGCCAAAGGTTAAAATTATTTTAAAATCCAAAGAACAAGTCGAATCTTGCCCATGAGGAAAGCAAAACTGAGACTGCAACCTGATTCCTTGGGAGGCACTTTAAAAATCTGTTATGGGTCAAGGTGCCCTTTTGGAGTGGTAGAGATTATGTGACTTTTCCTGTAAAAAATTATGGCAAAGGAGATTTTATTTTTGGCCCATACAAAAGCTTGGTAAATGTTTATTACCCTTTAACCGTCCATAATTCCGAATAAGGGCTCTAAAGGGGCAATGTTCCAGGTACCTCTGCTCAACAAATATTTTCTCCCCAGTGAGGGAGTCAGGGTTGATGCCAGATCCTCATTTTCTCTCATTCAGATCATGTGTTTCAGTGACAAGTGAGGCTTTTTGCTGAAATAACTGTGAAAGAAACATTCTCTTTGCTTGAGCTTAGAGCTGGGAAAATGAAGCCTGGAGCTGAGGGCCCTGGCAGCTCCAACACAGAAGAGGGTTGACCTGAGGAATGGGGTTTTGGAAAAGGAGTTTCTGAGACTGACGTTGAGTATATCTTTCATTTCCAGGATAACTGTTTTATGACTGTTTATTATAAAAATGTAGATCGACTATGGCTTATTCTTAGTATTCGATACCCCTTTAGACTTAGAACTTCATGAACAGAATTCCAATTGTGCAAAATTTGTGGAACAACCTTAACGTAGAACCAATCGTTCAAGGAAACACAACAACAATTAGAATCTGTGCTTTGTCAATGTGTCTTTAGCCCTGCACGATGGAGTTGTCGGATCCACATTCGTACAAATATACCTGGCCTAAAAGAGCCAGGGTCCAGAAGGAAAGAAAAGTCTTATACTTAAAGTGGATTCTACTTAAATAAGTTGCGTTATTTCTATGATGTTGTACCATCACTTTTAAACACTTAATTGCATCGCTTAAGGGACAGAGCCACTTATTCGACATCACCCCGCTTTCTCTGTGAAAGCGTAGGCCGTGTTTTTAATCATTTCGTGGAAAATCTGTGAAACTGCTGAAGAAATCAAATTTAAATCTACAAGTTAAACATAAATTATTTAAAACTTCCACTTGGTGGCATTTATGTGGCCACAAAAGAATCTGTATATATGAGTAAACAGATATAATTACGTTTAGCTTCAAAAAAGGAGCTGCTTTTGAAAATTAAACATGGTAGCTTTACTGAGCAAAGCAGGAGTATGAACCCCTCCGAATGGTTTAGCAAAGATCCACATGACGGTAGTTACTCATGGCTTTGCTCATGAATTTGTCTCACCTTGGTCAAGCAGCATTATTTGTCTCCCTCTGAAGTTATGTGTTCATGGGAAATGACCATAAAACTTTAGAAATGTATGACTACTTTCCAAACTCTCCTGTCTAAGAAGTGTCAAATTGCTTACTAAAGAAATATAAAAGCCAAGTGTGGTGGTTCATGCCTGCAATCCCAGCACTTTGGGAGGCGGACGCGAGAGGATTGCCTGAGCCCAGGAGTATGAGACCTGTCTGGGCAACTTGGTGAAGCCTTGTCTCTACAATAAATCCAAAAATTAGCTGGGCGTGGTGGTGCACTTGTGCGTCCAGCTACTTGAAAGGCTAGGGCTGAAGGTTGAGGCTGTGGTGGTTGTGAGCATGCCACTGCACTCCAGCCTGGGTGACAGAGTGACACTCCAACTCAAGAGAGGATATGAGATGACATAAACTTCAGAGAGTCCCAACTTGCCACCCACCTTCTGTCCTTTGGTTTTGCTAAGAATATTCAATCTTCTGTTTAAGACTGCTTTGGAGAACTGTCAAATTAAACGGGCGGTAAGCTAGAGTCTTGCTACTCAAAGTAGAATACTAGGACCAGCAGCTACCGTGTCAACAGAGATGGTTAAAAATGCACAATTTCAGGTTCCATCCCATTGTCAGAATCAGAACTTGTATTTTAGATTCCAGGTGATTTGTGTGCATGTCAAATGGGGACTCTGAACTCTTTCTCTAAGGTTGCTGTACATTCTAAAAGTCTATGTGTATATACAAGTTAGTTTCCAAGCCTTGTCTTTTCTTTCAGTTGATTACAGCATTTAACAAGGACTAACCATAATTATACCTAACACTTATTTTATTAAAGGTTAACTATGCTTGCACTAAATACATTACACAAATTGCCTTATTTAATCTGAAAATTTTTGCTTCTGAGATATTATGTGTTACCCAGGGCAGCGATTCTTAAACTTAAACCTGCAGCAGAATCACCCAAAGGATTCTTTTTGACCAGATTGCTTGGCAACTCCCTAGAGTTTCTGATTAAATATACTTGGGGTCGGCCCCAAGAATTGGATTTTACCAGGTGCTCAGATAACGCTGATTAGAAACACCAGTATAGAGGTCCTGAATACCGATGTCTCTCAATTCAGCTAACTGTGTCTGCATCTCAGATGCAGGATGTTGTTCTTTACGCTCTTTTAAAAACATTTCTTGTTATTTCTAGAAGCTGTCTGTGTCCCTACTCTCCCACAATTGTCACTGCTCCCTTTTTCTCTTCTTTCCCTGGTCACCTACAAAAGAAAATGCAATTTTCTCACCTCTCTTCCTCTCTACTGTACCCAAGTCTCAAATCTTTTGACTTTGATGTTTTCAGTGCTAAGTACACAGGGTGATGTTTTTTCTGTGTATAAGATACATGCCAAAAATTCTACAAGTCCTTAGAGTTTAATCCCTCAACTTCAATTCCAGGTCTTAAAATGATATTCCTAGAGCCCTTTACATTCAAATAACTGAGAGTTCCTTCAGAGAAAAGAACTAAATAAGATTCACATCTTTGTAAGAAAAAGAGATTGTTGAAATGCTTCCCCTTCATTGCTGTGTTTGTTTCTTTTAAGAATCTTATAAAGTGATTTAGGTGAATAAAAGAATGTCAGAAATAATTTTAAAGGAACTGGAAAGAAAGTAGCAACAGGAAAGTAAGTCTTAGTTTAAGAAGACACTGCTTTCATAGTGACCATATTTCTATCTCTCATTCCATGTTCAAACAGGGTCTCATACATATCTCAAAGCTAAGCAGTGATTTTCAGATGATTTCTAAGTTTGTATGTGCTTGTGTGTATATTTATAAACATAAATTGTTTTATTTCTTTATATAAACATTCCTCAGTAGGAAAGAATTATGCTTATATTAGATTTTTACCTAAATAAATCAAGTGTTCAATGCTTGAAACAACACCCTCGTATCTATGAAAATAGGCCCCCCCCAAATTTTATTTTTAGATTGATAGTTAATAGTGGGAATGCATAACTACTTTCCTTATTCCCTAGGTTCTGCATAGGAATTCTTTACATAGAAGACATACTTGTTGCATTGAGTATTAAAAAAAAGATAAATGATTTTAATCTCTTTCTTCAGGCCACTAACCCAATTAGTTCACTAACACATGAAATTACAAAAGGGTCGGGAATAGTAGTTAAGACATAACTTATCTTGCTTGCCACGAACACGCGTGGGTTTCAAAAATACGTTTAATATTCTAAGAGAAGCACCCAGAATAAAATTAAATAAATAGAACTAGCTTTAGCGTAATCTGAGCTACATCCCTGTGAAAATCCTGATCACGTGTAGAGTACATATGAGGATAGGTCCCTCAGGAGACTATTTGAGGGAACATTGAGCGTCCTGGGGAAACTTAGCTCATAAGAGACTGGAGAGTAAATTATTCTGGGAGTGTTGAAGGGAAAGAATGATTCTCATATGGGCCCAGGCCCTAGCCCACATGGACTTCTATCGAGGGAGAGGAGCTGTGAATTCAAAAATGAAATCCAATCTTCCAATTTGGATCTCCCATTGCAATGGGTTTAACACGAACAGGAGGACTTAACTTTGGATCTGTCTTCCCCTGTGACATGGAGAATGCTGAAGAGGACATCACACATCATTCTGTCTTCTGGCAGTTGCACCCTGGGTGGGGGCACCTTTGAAGTGCATCGGGGCTGGGGAAGAGACATCACAGACACATCTGGGTGAGCTGACTGTCAATGGTAGCACTGTGCTGACTGCTAAACAATATTTATCTGTAACAAGTCAGAAACCAGAGGAAAAGAGAGGGAAAAAGCTTAATATCAGGTGGAAACCAAGTGTATTATGTTCTGCAATACATGCAAGTAAGACGGCTTTTGGCCTCCTTTAAACAATATGTGCTGAGGAAGTGAATAATTAGGGTTTGAATAGGGATTGCAGTCCCTACGGTTAATGGATTACTTGCACATTTGGGTTACAAACGTACTCAAAGTCAACACAGATGTGTGTGTTATTTAGGGTTCCCCAGACAAACAGAACCAACAAGGGGTGTGTGTGTGTGTGTGTGTGTGTGTGTGTGTGTGTGTGTGTATCTGTATGTGAGTGTATAAAGAGAAAAAGTGAGACAGCGAGAGAGAAAGAGAAGTATTTATTTTAAGGAGAGCTAAACAGCTTTCACAGCTGTAGAAGCTTGGCAAAATCCAAAACAATCTGATAAGGTAGACCAGTAGGCTGGAGGCTCAGGGAAGCGATGCAGTTCAAGACCAAAGTTTGTCAGCTAGTAGAATGACTTCTTGCTGAGGGGAAGTCACTCTTTGTTTTTTTGAAGGACTTTAACTGATTGAATGAGGCCCACACACATTGTAGAGCCTAGTTTGCATTACTCAAAGTCCACTTATTTAAACGTTAATCTCGTCCAAAAAAAAGTCACAATAATATTCAGAATAATATTTGATCAACTATCTAGGCACCATGACCCAGCCAAGATGGCACAGAAAACTAACCATCATGAGTCCTTTAACCACATAGGCTAGAAAAAAAGTTAACTTGACCTCATTCAGTAATTCAAACAATCTATTCCCGATCCCCTGCTCTCTTCCAAAAGATCACCAACAGCTGGGTGGGAGAGTGAGCGCTTGTTTGACCTCATATCACCCAGGGAAAGAATGACATCTGTATTCAACTCCTATCATTGCTATAACAAATCAACACAAACTTGTTGGCATAAAACAAAACAAATTTATCTTCTAATTCTAGAGATCAGATGCCTTAAATGGGTCCAATAGGCTAAAATCAGGATGTTGGGTCCAATAGGCTAAAATCAGGATGTTGGAAGGCCTGTGTTCCCTCTGGAGGATCTAAGTAGAGAACTTGCTTCCTGGCTTTTTTCAGCTTCTAAAAGCTACCTGCATTCTTTCATCCCTTCCTCCACCTCCAAAAGATACCTCTGCATCCTCTGCTTCTTTCACCATAGCTTCTTTCTGACCTTCCTGCCCCCATCGTAAAAGGACCCTTGCGGTTACATTTGCCCCATCCAGATAATGCAGTAAGATCGCTTCCGCCCAAGAATCTGAACTTAATCACATCTGCAAAGTCCCTTTTGTCATGTGAGGTAACATATTCACAAGTCTCAGGGACTGGGATGTAGACATCTTTGGGAGGATAATATTTGGCATACCATAATATCCCTCTACTTATAAAAGTCCTTGTATTGTCCTCTGAACCCACGGCCACACATTTGTATAATCAGGGATGGTGAAACTTTGCACTGGCTTGCAGAAACTGTGTGTATCTTTTCTCTGATGACACATTAGTAGCTTAAAATTAGCCATGCTGGAACATATGTGCATACTACAAACCATAACTTCTGTTTTGTGGAGAGCAAACTGTTAAACATTTACTAACATACCACTGCCTACAACCATTTTCTACATGGCTGGTGGACTTCCTTCTGGCCTCCGATATAAAAATATGTGGCTGGTGAATCACATTCAGTTTTCTTGCTTTGGAAATGGTCCCATGTAGAAGGAACCATATCCCATCTGCTGGTCGGGACCCACTTCTGCTCTCTTTGGTACTACAATTTCCCTGAGGCCCGCCAGAGACTCTCATCACTTGCTGGGATGAGTGGTCTTACCAGTCGCCACAGGACTAGATTCTCCCTGAGGCTGTAACTCCATCAGATAAACCCACAGCTGCATGACCCTGTGACTTGTCACACAGGTCACATGGACCTGCACTCACAAGGACATCATGCCTGATTTAACGCTCTACTGTGAGTACCCTGAAATTCTTAATTGATTTTTAACAAGTGAACCTGCACTTTCATTTCTCAGTGGAACCCTGCAAATTATGTGACTGGTCTTGCTCATGGTCGGCATTCTCAGCCACACTTTGGCACAATAACTTTTTTTTTTTTTTTTTAGTTGGAGTCTCACTCAGTTGCCCAGACTGGAGTGCAGTGGCCGCTCCCGGCCCCCACAGCCTTGACCTGCTGGGCACCGGCGATCCTTCCGCCTAACATTTTTAAAAGATATCTGGATATCTTTTATCCCCACTCCATGTGGGAGACACAAGCAGATTGCAATTTAATCTTTAAACCTGCCAATCATGGGCATGCTCTTTTGGTTGATTCACATGTTTCCCTTTAGACAACTCAGTCACTTTTAGTTTGAGCATCTGGTTTTTTAGCTTACTCCCTGTGTCCTCTGTTCCTGTCCAGAATGTTGGCACACGGAACAAGTCTTATGTGAACACATTGGGAGTAAGAGTGACGTCTGGCCTCATGATACTGGTCCTTGGGAATACATTGGCTGATGTTCACTGGGGTGGTTGCTTGGGCGTCCCGCCAAGGGTGTCCCGTCATGTCTGTTGCTGAAGCCCAACAGCCATAACTTAAGCTCATTCATTTCCAGCTTGATCAGTTACCAGGATATTTGCCTGGCTAATCTGATTCCATATTGATTCACCCTAATGCTGCAAACCAGTCTGAGTCGCTGCTACATCACTGAATCAAGCCCAGGTCTAGAAGGTGGGGTTTCCTAGAACCTTACAAGATCAGGCCCTGGAGCAGGATTAAAATTTCTCAGCTCAGCTACTTAGAGCCTCCCCCTGTAGGAAAACAGGAGGATATCTGAGACTCTCCCCTCTATCAGAAAGCAACTGAAGAATATTCTAAAGTGCAAAAATTAAGCTTTCTTTGAACTCTTTATTTTGCACAGACTCATCAGACAAAGTAGAATTGTCCTGGAGTCCTCAATGAGGTATGGACCAAAGAGTTCCTTCAGGCCTTGATGTTTCTATTAATGGTGTGTGTGTGTGTGTGTGTGTGTGTGCGTGTGCGTGTGCGTGTGCGTGTGTGTGTGTTGCTTCTCTGGGACTTCATGCCTCACTTCCAGTTTTCTCCATTTGGTCACTTTCTTTAAATTTTAACACCTCCCCAAAATGCATGTGATAAAGCAAATCTCTGGCATTACTCATACTAGTAAACAACTCATGAATATTTTAGATAACTTTAGTCTGTTTGAATTTTCAAAATTCTTCAACTGTTGGATTCCTCACAATACTGTTTTCCACAAAAAAAAAATAGCATTCCTATTCCAGTGATCTTAAAAGATGCATCTTATTTGATTTATATAATTTGAGTATAATTGAACTTCAAAGAAATTAATGTTACACAAGATTTGGAGGTTGGCTTTTAGATTCAGTTAATAAAGGCAGTCATTAAACAGTGTAAGAAGGAACAGGCATATTTTAAAGTATCATTGAATAAGTCAATTTATCTCATGTGATGGACAATGACAATACTATTGATAGCTTTGGAATATCCAAGTTACCCAGATTAGATCATTATATATTGTATGTATGTATAAAAATATCACATGTACCCTGTAAATATGTACAATTATTATGTAGCAGTAAAAAATAAATGAATAAAATGATTTGTATGGAAAAAAGTACAAAAATATTATTGACACCTTTGGTAAAAAAAATAATATTTTAGGATCAGGTTCATGGAATGAGGGGGTCTATGCTTTGGGTTTTTTTCCATCCAATGTAATTAAAATAGTGCCTGGTGCTCATATTAGTGAGAATATCGTACGCACTAAGATTTTTTTCTGTAACTAAAAAGATTTCTCTGAAATATTTGAAATTATATTTAGGGAAATGATGTTTAAAAGTTACTAAAAAATAATTTAAAGAAGTAGGAATAAAAACCCAAGATTGGGAGTAATAAACACTGAGACACTTTCATTAGTGTGCAGGCAAACGGGTTGCTTGACTAGTAGAGTAAATATAATGTGCCTGACAGCATAATAATTATAAATTACTGTCTATTGACTACCCGTAAGTTTCTGTGTTAGCTTATTCTGACAATATTCTAATTTACTGTCTTAAACATAAGGCCGCCTGACTAAAATACTTAAATTTTTTTAAAAAAAAGTATTTCTACTTTTATAAAATCTTTCTGCCATTAAAAATGGAAATTTGAAACTAGAACAACTATGTCAAAACTCTCATTGTCTTGATAAAAAACTAATGGGTAACAGTAGCTTCTCAATTTCTGTTGCGCTAGAATAAGGATAATATAGTTTGTTGTTAAAAGTTTTCAATTTGGGTTTCTTTTATAGTTAATAATGGGTAAATTAAACCTAAAAAAGGTAACAGCATTCTGGACAGTATTACAGTATTCAGAAACCCAGGGTAAAAATCTGTTTATCGCCGGGCTCGGTGGCTCAGCCTGTAATCCCGCGCTTTGGGAGGCTGAGGTGAGTGGATTGCCTGAGCCCATGGGTTCGAGACCCACCTGGGCAACTTGGCGAGACCTCATCTCTACAATAAATCAAAAA